>MJUU01045560.1:0-15008 GCA_002080025.1 Modiolus philippinarum
CTAGAAATTGGAGGGACCAGAAGAAAATTTCGACTCATCCTAAGTTCTACTTAACGAAAGCAATGAAGTTCGAGCAGCAGAAAGGGGAGATAACCATGGACGAGAATGACAAAATAAGTACAACTGGATCCGGTTACGTATTCTTTGTATACTGGGTTGTCGTAAATTATTTTTGTTATTGTTTGTACTTTGATGAATTCTTGTTTTTCTATGTTTCTATGTTGTTTGAATAATGTTGAATAAAATAGTTTTTTTATTGTCAAAGTTATTTTTTTTCTAATGACGACCAAAAATTACGCTTTTTAAGTTCAAATTCAAAGCGTAATTTTAAGTTGTCAGAAGAATATAAACTTGTTTCAAATGTGTTAAAGACCAAGATACTGCATAAAATAAAGATAATAAACGATTACAAAATTTATTACAATTTTAAATGATCAAGCACTATATGAACAATAACAATAACATTTGTGGATGAGAAAACAATTTCACAATTTAAAGTCACTACATAAAAGCACTATTCTGCAGACGTACTGGGTGTAATAAACTCTTAAATGTCACTTTGTTTTACACATAAACTTAGTAAATATTCTTTCATTATGAAATTTGACACATCATTAAATTTCTTTGTTGCAACACTGGAGTTATTCAGAAATTCTAGTTGTGCGGTGATAATGTCTAATGCGGACATAACGGCGGCAACTGGTGGTCGTTTTGGTGCTGATTCATCTTCTTCGTCGCTAGTGACTGATTCTGCGGCATTTCTAGATGAAATAATGTCTTCGATAATATCGTTGTCGGTCATCTGAGTTGATGTTGACACGTTGTCATCTACTGTTGCATAGGCGTCAAAGTTCACATCGGAGGAAAGGCCAATCCTGCGTAGTTGTGATAGTGGGATATCATCGTCGATTTCATCGTCGCTATCGTTGTCGGGAACTGCGCCAGAAGACTGGAAACCGGCATGCTTATAACAATTGGCGATTGTTTCAGTTGTTACTCTACCCCAGGCGTTGTTTAACATTCTATGTGCGTCAAACACGGTGACCGAAAATTCTGTTTTTGAATCAAGAGCTCTTATCTTTTTTTTGAATGATTAGCTTTCTATAATGCAATTTTAGATTTCTGATTACATCTTGATCCATTTGTTGAGTGATACTTGTAGTGTTGGGTGGTAAAAACAACAATTTAATTGACTTTAAGCCTGGCACATTTGGATGAGCTGGACAATTGTCCACAATCATTACTATTGATCTTTTTCTTTGTGTCATTGATATGTCTAATTTATAAAGTCAATAGACCATTTGCCAGTTCTGCAATCAACAGAATGAATTTAGCAAAACCCAAAAGGGAGGTCACTTTTTGAAAAATCTGGAGGGGACAGAATGGTTCCCTGTTTTTGATAACTAACCAAAAAATAAAACATTTTTACTCAAAAATTATGAAAGTTTAACCTTGAGCAGATGTTTAGTTAGCAACACAATTCAAAACCTAATCCCAAAAAGCGCTTACCATGCTTTCAAGTGCTACTTGTTTCAAGTAATAAAAATAAACAACTTTACTAACTTGAAATGTCTTCTCAGTGACTAAGAAAGTATAAAAAATTCGAAAATATGCTAACTTACTGCAGAATCTCATGAATATTGTGTAGGGAATTACTTTGTCCAAACTGGCTTAGCACGAAGACCGTACTTTAAAACAAATGTGCATGCTTAATGTTTGTTTGTCCGGTGTAGGAGTAACTTCCCTTTGAAGGTTTGACCAAAAAACACAAAATTTGACTAAAACTGACAAGAACTTTAGTAACTGGCAAATCATCTATTTGTAAAAATTTCTGAAGTCATCCATGCCTTTTTGTTAGCCTGATATTCAGTTGGCAGAGATTTGACATTTTTAAAGCATCGTGTATTTTTTGACTTGCCGATAACAAGAATTGGTAACTTATCATTTCCATACATGTTAGAACATACCAAAGCAGTAAGCCTATCTTTACTTTGTTTGCCACCATGGCATTTTACATCTTTAAATTCAAGTGTTTTATCAGGCATCAGTCTAAAGAATAAACCTGTTTCATCTGCATTATAGATTTGATTTGGTGAATAATCTTTCAATATGTTTGCTAATTTAATTTTCCAATCATTAATTTCATCAGAATTTTCATCTACAGATTTTGATTCACCACAAACTTTCATAAAGGTGATATTCTGGCGTGACTTAAATCTCTGACCAACCTGATGAACATTCAAAGTCATTTTCTGAAATTCCCAAAATTGTAGCAAAAAACTTAGCCTTTTCTCTCTCACCAGATATAGCAACATTTTGATTTCTTACAGTTTTAAACCAGTTTTTAACAATGCTTCCTTAATTTCAGGAAATTTAGCAGTTCTACATTATTTTCTCTGTGCACCCATCTCACCAGAAAGATATTTTGTTTTTATGTCTTCACTTTTTTTTAACCATGTCGAAAGAGTAGACATCAGCAGCAATTTGCTTTTAGACTTACCACCCATTCAACTGTCATAATTGCGTCATACTTGGTTTCATAAGACTTAGCATTTAATTTTCTTTTAATACCTTTACCTGCTACTGCCGAACCAGCTATCCCCCCGGGTTTTACCCCGGGTCCTTCACTGGTTTGATCAGCATTGGTAATATTGGCTATCCCCCCCCCGAGACTAGGCCCGGATCCTCCACCAAGATCACGTGTAACAGTATCATCAGAAGACATTCTGAAAGGCATGCCAAAAGCCATATTGATATCATTTTTATATGAAATCTCATTAATTTTCTCAAATCCTTTGCTTTCACAGAAACGCCGAAAATGTTCAAGATCCGCTTGGCCAATTGCTATTCATCCCCAAGCGTATATGTTTGTTTAAAATTGTAATTAATAAAACATCATCAAGATTTTGATAACAACAATCTTATTTTAACGACCCATTGAGTTCGGATAACGGAAATTATTTTAAACACACCCAAGCGTAGACATCTTGTTAAAAACACAAATGCCGACAATGGTCTTTGATCATTAAATAAAAGAAATCTAATTGCATTGATAAAAAATTTCAGTTTTATTAATTATAGAAATACAGGTAACAAGTCATCAAATCACAATCATCATTTAAAGGTGTAATAAACTAATTAATGGTGACACAGGGCCCTGACAGGTAAAATGATTTGACACTTTGACACGTCGTAATTAGTTCGAGATAACCATTGACTTTTACAGGGAAATTCATTGTAGGGACTAAATTTTTACTTCGAGAAAAACCGAAATTTCGGCTCATCCAGTTTCGACTAAAAAGAAGTAAAATAACATAGACAAATAGACGGACTTCGACAAAATTTCGACTTTACCAAAATTTCGAGTCATCCTAGTTCGAGACAACGAGAGTCGACTGCATGTATGTATGTTAAATGTATTTATGTATGTAAGTTAAATGGATTTATGTATGTATATATGCATAATTGTATGTATGTATGCATGTTAAATGTATTTATGTATGTATGTTAAATGTATGTAGGTATGCATAATTGTATGTCTGTATATATGTTATATGTATACAGAGGTGTTTACCACTACGTATTCACACTGTAATAATATACGGTTTATTCACAAGCCGTGAAATAAATCGGATCTGTTTCCGAAATTGGGTAATCGGTGAAAGAATAACTTACTATAGATAAACAACGGTCTTTGAAGTTCAAAAATGAATGATGTAGGTCTGTTAAAACCATCCTGCATGGGTGTGTCTCCAATTGAAACCTCGTCTAAGCAGGGTAGAAAGGTAATATTTATAGAAAAAACCTAAACTGTGAACCATTGTAGACAAACTGTGAAGCAACACCACGTCGCAATAGAGTCCCCTTCTATATTTCACACAGAAGAAGAGTACTCACTAGGGGTTATATGAAAGGCTATATTTCCTTGAAACACGTGTACAGCATAATGAAATTTACTGTTTTTATGCAACTTCGGTATATTTTGTATTTTTCCTATCCATCCCCGCTTTACTGTTGAAGTGAGATAGTTGGGTCATAATACGGAAATTTTCATCGCAAACTGTGAATAAACGCAACGCCCATATAGTTTTGAGAACCCTTCTATATTTGTCGTACAATGGCCGACTTGGTGGAGGTCGTATGAAAGGCTAAGTTTCCTGCCCCTAACCATTTTCTCTAATTTTCCAGAAGCAGTTAATTGTTGCCCCAGTTGTCAATTTTTCATGTTTTACAAATGACTTTTTTAATTCATAAACTCGGCGTCGTCCTGTTATAGCTAAAATATTGCTCACTAGACATGTAACTCGGATCAATCAATCAATCCAATGAAGTGGAGAAAAGTTGTTGATAAATTGGACGAGATGAACTCCACAGAATAAACGATAAAATGTGTTAATGTCATCAGAATATAAAGATGAATAACATGTCAATTCATTATATTCATTAAGGTCATCGTTTTAATTAATTAGTCATACGTAGAGGATTATTCACATCAAAAATAGTTTAGTTTCTCTCATTTATTTTAAATACGGGAAGAAAATCTCAAAATACGGATGATCACAGAAACATTACTGCTGGAATACGGATTCCAGCTCTTAGGGGTAAACGCCTCTGTGTATATATGTATGTGTGGATGTATGTATGTCTCTATGTATCTCTCTATGCATGTGTGTATGTATGTGTGTGTATGCATGTATGTACGTATGTATGTGTATGCATGTATGTACGTATGTATATGTATGTATGTACGTATGTTTCTATATCTGTTTGTACATATATAAGTAAGAAGAAAGGTTGGTGGGTAGGTAGGTATGTTTGCACGTATGTAGTTATATATGTATGCATGTTTGTTTGTATGTTTTGTATATATGTATGCATGTATGAATATTTATATGTATGTATGCATGTATATATGTGTGTATGTATGTATATATGTAAGTATGTATTTTTGGATGTATAAAAATATGTATCTACGTACGTAAACATGCATATATGATGTGTGCACACATGCATTTTGGTGAATAAAACGAGTGTTTTTACAACACACACACACATTATTGACAGCATATATGCATCTGTTTGCACATCAATGTAGTTATGCATGTACGTAGGTATATATGCATATATGCCCACATGTAAATATTTATTTATTTATGTATGTATGTATCTATGTTTGCATACATGAATGTGTGCATGTATGCATGTATGTATATATGTATGTACGTATGTATGTATGTATGTATGTATGTATGTATGTATGTATGTATGTATATATGTATGGATGTATGTATGTATGTATGTTTACATGTATGTATGTATATATGCTTGTATGTAGGTGTGTATGTATGTATATATGTGTGCATGTATGTATGTATGAATGTACGTATGTATGTCTGTTATATGTATGCATGTATATGTGTACGTATGTATGTGTGTATACATTTATGTATGTATTTATGTATGTATGTATGTATGTATGTATGCATGTATGTATGAATATTTGTATGTATTTATGTATATTTGCACGTTTTTATGTATGTATGTATGTATGTATGTATGCATGTATGTATGTAAGTCTCTATTTATGCATGTATGTATGTATAATTGCATGTATAAATCTATGTATGTATAATTTAACGTTTGTATGTATATATGTATATAGGTAGGTTGATAGGTAGGTAGGTATATAGATATTTAGGTTAGTATGTATGTATGTATGTATCTACGTATGAATGTATTTATGTTTGTATGTATGCATGTATGTATGTATGTATATCTATATTTTTGTATGTATGTATGCATGTATGTATGTTATATGTATGTGTGCATGTTTGTGTGCATTAATGTATGTATGTATGTCTTTATGTATGTATGTATGTAGGAATGTTTGTATTTATGTATGTTTGTATGTATGCGTGCATGTATGTATGTTTCTTTGTATGTATATATCTATGTATGTTTGTTTGCATGTCTGTATGTATATTTGCATGTATGTATATTAAATGTATTTATGTATGTATGCTAAATGTGTACAGTATATATGTATGTGTATATGCATTATTCTAAGTATGTATATTTGTATAAATGTATGAATGTTAAATGTATTTAGGTATGTATATTAAATGTATGTATATATGTATGTATATATGTATGTATATATGCATAATGTATGTATGTATGTATGTTATATCAATATATGTATGTATATTTTAGTGTATATATATAAGTATGTGTATCTGTATGTATATGTCTATCTATCTCTCTATGCATGTGTGTATGTATGTGTGTGTATACCTGTATGGGCGTATGTATGTATTTGTGTTTGTGTCTATATATCTCTCTATGCATGTGTGTATGTATGTGTGTATGCAAGTATGTACGTATGTATGTATGTATGTTTATTTATATGTTCATATATATATAGGTAAGGAGAAAGGTCGGTGGGTAGATAGGTAGGTATGTTTGCACGTATGCAGGTATATATTTATGCATGTTTGTATATGTTTGTATGTATGTTTGTATGCATGTTTGTATGTATGTTTGTATGTATTTTTGCAGGTATGAATGTTTATATCTACGTAGGCATGTATATATGTGTGTATATATGTATGTATGTATTTTTGTATAAATGAATATATGTATGTACCTACGTAAGCATACATATATGATGTGTGCACGCATGCATTTTTGTGGATTATACGAGTGTTTTTCAAGCATATATATATATAAACATATTTATAACTTTGATTACACACACACATTCGTGCAAGCATATATGCATCTCTTTGCACATCAATGTAGGTATGCATGTACGTACGTATGTATGCATATATCTGCATTTGTAAATATTTATGTATGTATGTATGCATGTATTTATTTATGTATTTATGTATGTATGTTTGCATACATCAATGTGTGCATGTATGTATGTATGTATGTATATATGCTTCTATGTAGATATGTATGTATGTATGTATGTATGTCTGCTTGTATGTATTTATGTATATATGCTTCTATGTAGATATGAATGTATGTGTATATGTATAATTGTACGCATTAATCTATGTATGTATGTATGTATAATAGCACGTTTCTATGTATTTATGCATACTGATTTGTTTGCAGGTAGGTAGGTAGATACGTATTTAGGTAAGAATATATATATGTATGTATGTATGTATGTATGTATGTATGTATGTATAAATGTATGTATGTATGTATGCATGTATGTATGCATGCTTGTATGTATGTATGTATGCATTAATAAATGTGTATGCATATGTGTATATTTGTATCTATTTATGTATCTATGTATGTATGCATGTATGTATGAATGTGTGTATGTACGTATGGATGTATGTATGTATGTTTATTTGCATGTATGTATGTATTTTATATCTGTGTATCTATGTGTGTATGTATGTATGTATGTATGTATGTATGTATGTATGTACGTATATATCTATGCATGAATGCATGTATGTATGTTATATGTATGTATGTATGTATATATGTATGTATGTATGTATGTATTAATGTATGTATGTATATTAAAATTTATGTATGCAGTTATATGTATGTATGTGTGTATATGTATGTATGTATGTATGTATGCATGTATGTGTGTATATATGTATGTATTTATGTATAAATGCATGTATACATGTATGTATTTATGTATAAATGCATGCATAAATCTATGTATTTATGTATAAATGCATGTATGTGTGTATGTATTTATGTTTGCATGTTTGTATCTATGTATGTATATATGTAGGTTAGTAGGTAGGTAGGTAGGTAGTTAGATAGGTAGGTACGTTGGTATGTATGTATGAGTGTGTGTATGTGTGTATGTATCTTTCTATGTATGCATGCATGCATGCGTCTATATATGTGTGTATTATTATATGTGTGTATGTATATATCTATGT
Source organism: Modiolus philippinarum (assembly GCA_002080025.1). Classification (NCBI taxonomy): domain Eukaryota; kingdom Metazoa; phylum Mollusca; class Bivalvia; order Mytilida; family Modiolidae; genus Modiolus; species Modiolus philippinarum. Next base: position 7,932 of record MJUU01045560.1, read on the forward strand.
ATGTATGCATGAGTGTGTGTATGTATCTTTCTATGTATGCATGCATGCGTCTATATATGTGTGTATTATTATATTTGTGTATGTATATATCTTTGTATGTTTGTATGTATGTATCTATATATGTATGTATCAATATATATGTATGTATGTATGTATGTATGTATGTGTATTTGGAGGTATGTATGTATTTTATATTTATGTATGTATGTATGAATATATGTATATATGTATGTATGTATGATTGTAAAATGTATGTATGTATGTTATATGTATGTATCCAGGTGTGTATGTATGTATGTATGTATGCATGTATGTATATATGTATATATCCATGTATATATACATTAATGTATGTAGGTATGTATTTATGTATGTGTGTATGTATGTGTGGATGTTTGTATGTATGCATGTATGTTTGCATGTTTGTATGTATGTATGTATGTATTATGTATGTATGTATGTATCTGTATTATGTATGTATGTTTTTATGCACGCATGTATGTATGTATGCATGTGTCTATATATCTATATATATATATATATATGTGTGTGTATATGTGTATGTCTGTTTGTATGAATGTATGTATGTATGTATGTATGTATGTATGTATGTATGTATGTATGTTTCCATACGTAAAAGTGTGTATGTATGCATGTATGTATGTATGGATGTTTATAAGTATGTATGTGTGCACGTATGTATGCATGCATACATGCTTGTATGTATGTATGTATGTATGTATGTATGTATGTATGTATGTATGTATGTATATATGTATGTATGTATGTATGTATGAATGTATGTATGTATGTTATATGTATTTTACGAAAGGATATGGAATACATGAACATGAGACCATAACACGTATGTTAACACCAACTGCATTAATTTCAATGAGCTGTATGGCCATTTCGGAAATTTATTCCTCATCAGCAGCACTAGAACCCAAACAAAGGAATTCCATAATTTCAAAAAATATATAAAATCCATAAAACCAAACGAAATCCGAATAATCAGTAATATCAAATGCAGCTAAGGACAAAACTACGATGGAGGGAGTTAATCCTTTGGTTTTAGAATTAACATAAATTTAGATAATAGTAATTGAACAAAGTGTACACAAGAGATATTATCTCATGTACAAGTACACCATATCTAAGAAAAATAAAGAGCATACATCTCTACCACGGGGAATTGTTTTACCAACTCCACACTGCAATAAAAGACAAACCCTGTATTAAATATTTTACGAAAGGATATGGAATAAATGAACATGAGACCATAACACATATGTTAACACCAACTGCATCAATTTCAATGAGCTGTATGGCCATTTCGGAAATTTATTCCTCATCAGCAGCACTAGAACCCAAACAAAGGAAATCCATGTATATATGTGTGTGTGTATGTAAGTATTTATGTATGTATGTATGTATATATTTATGTATGTTTGTACGTATGAATGAATGTTTCTATGTACGTATGTATGTTTGCACGTTTGTATGTATGTTTCTCTATCTGTTTGCATATATATAGGTAAATAGACAGATTGGTGGGTAAGTAGATATCTTCGCACATATGTAGGTATATATGTATGCATGTTTGTATGCGTGTATGTATGTATGCATGCATTTTTGTTTGTATATATGTATATATGAATGCCTGTATGAATGTTTTTATGTATGTATGTATGTATATATGTATGTGTGTATCTATGTATGTATGCATGTATTTTTGTATCTATGAATATATGTATGTACGTACGTAAACATGCATATATGATGTTTGTACACATGCTTGTTGGTGGATTAAAGGAGTGTTTTACAAGCATATATAAATAACATAATTATAACTCTGATAGCACACACATATTCGTGCAAGCATATATGCATCTGTTTCCACATCAATGTAGGTATGCATGTACATACGTATGTATGCATATATGCGCATCTGTAAATATTTATTTATGTATGTATGAATGTATGTATGTTTGCATACATGAAAGCGTATATGTATGCATTTATGTATGTATGTATGTATCTATGTTTGTATGTATGTATGTATGCATGTTTATATGTATGCACATATGTATGCATGTATGTATGTTTGCACGTATGTCTGCATGTATGTTTGTTTGTATGTATGTATGTATGTATGTATGTATGTATGTATGTATGTATGTATGTATTTATGTATGTATGTGTACATTAATGTATGTATGTATGTATTTATGTATGTATGTATATATGCATGTCTGAAAGTCTGTATGTATGTATGATTGTATGTAAGTATGTATAATTGTATGCATAAATCTATGTATGTATGTATGTATGTATAAGTTAACGTTTGTGTCTATGTATGTATATAGGTAAATTGGTAGGTAGGTAGGTGGATAGGTATTAGGTTAGTATATATGTAAGTATGTATGAAAATATGTATATATGCATGTATGTATGTACGTATGTATGCATGGTTGTATGTATGTGTGTATGTATGTATGTATGTATGTCTATATTTGTGTATGTATGTATGAATGCATGTATGTCATGTATTTGTGTATGTATGTGTCTATGTATGGATGTATGAATGTATATATGTATGCATTAATGTATGTATTTATGTATGTATCTATATATGAATGTTTGTATGTTTGTATGTATGTTTGCACGTTTGTATGTATGAATGTATGTATGTATGTATGATGTATGTATGTATGTATGATGTATGTATACATGCATATATGTATGTATGTATGTATGTATGGATCATTGTATGTATGTATGTATATAGGTTTGTATGTATGTACGAATGAATGTTTGCATGTATTTATGTATTTATTTTTGAATATGTGTATGCATGTATGTTAGTTTTTATGTATCTATGTATGTATGTAGGTATATATGTATCTATGTTAAATGTATTTATGATGTATGTGTGTATGTATGTATGTATGTATATATGCATAATTGTTTGTATGTATGTATGTGAATATGTATGTATGTATGTATATATGTTTTTATGTATGTATGTGTCTATGCATGTGTGTATCCGTGTATGTACGTTTGTATGTATGTATGTGTGTATGTATGTGTGTGTGTATGTATGTATCTATGTATGCATGTATGTATATATGTGTCTATGTATCTCTATGCGTGTGTGTATGTATGTGTAAGTATGCATGTATGTACGTATGTATGTATGTGTGTGTATGTTTGCATGTATGCTTCTATATATGCTTGTATATATATATAGGTAACTAGAAAGATGGGTAAGTAGGTAGGTAGGTATGTTTGCACGTGTGCAGATATATATGTATGCATGTTTGTATGTATGTTTGTATGTATGTATGCATGGTTCTATGTATGTATGTATGCATGTATGCATGTACTAATGTTTATATGTATGTATGCATGGATATATGTGTGTGTATGTATGTATGTATTTTTATATGTATGATTATATGTATATACGTACGTTAATATGAATCTATATAGTGTGCACAAAGGTAGATAATACGAGTGCTTTTCCAAGCATATATATAAAAACATATTTATAACTTGATAACACAAACACATTCGTTCAAGCATATATGCATCTGTTTGCACATCAATCTAGGTATGCATGTAAATACGTATGTATGCATATATCCACACATGTAAATATGAATTCATGTATGTATGCATGTATGTATGTTTGCATACATTAATGTGTGTATGTATGCATGCATCTATGTATGTATGTATTTATAAGTGTATGTATGTATGAATGTTTGTATGTATGTATGTATGTTTGCACAATTGTATGTATATATGTATGTATGCTTGTATGAATGTATGTATGATGTATGTATGAATGTATGTATGCATGCATGCATGTATGTATTTATGTATGTATGTATGTATGTACGTATGTATGTATGGATCTATGTATGTATGTATGTATGTATAAAGGTTTGTATGTATGTATGAATGAATGTTTGTATGTATTTATGTATGTATGTTTGTATGTATATATGTATGTATGTTTGTTTGTATGTGTTTATGTATGTATGTAGGTATTTATATATATTTGTATGAATGAATGTATGTTAAATGTATATATGTATCTATAATAAATGTATTTAGATTGATGTAGGTGTGTATGTATGTATGTATGTATGTATATATGCATAATTGTTTGCATGTATGTATGTGTATATGTATATATGTATGTATGTATGTATATACGTATGTATGTATGTATGTGTGCATGCCTGTGTGTACGTACGTATGTTTGTATGTATGTATGTATGTATGTATGTATGTATATATGTGTCTATGTATCTCTATATGCATGTGTGTATGCATGTATCTACGTATGTATGTATGTGTGTGTGTATGTATGTATGTGTGCTTCTATATATGTTTGAATATATATAGGCATATATCAGCACATGTAAATATGCATGTATGTATGTATGTATGTATGTATGTATGTATGTATGTATGTATGTTTGCACACATGAATGTGTGTATGTATGCATGCATGTATGTATGTATGTATGTATGTATGTATGTATGTATGTATGCATGTATATATGTATAGATGTATGTATGTATGTATGTATGTTTGCACATATGTATGTATGTATGCTTGTATATAGATATGTATGTATGTATGTATGCATGTATGTATAATTGTATGTATAAATCTATGTATGTATGTATGGTTAATTGCACGTTTGTATGTATGTATGTATGTATATAGGTAGGTTGGTAGGTAGGTACGTAGATAGGTATTTAGGTTAGAATATTATGTGTGTATGTAGGTATGTATGTATGTATGTATGTATGTATGTAAGTATGTATGTATGTATGCTATATCTGTGTATGTATGTGTGTATGTATGTATGTATGTATGTAAAAATGCATGAATGTATTTATGTTTACATGTTTGTGTGCATGTATATACATGTATGTAGGTTGGTAGTTAGGTAGGTAGGTATGTAGATAGGTATGTACGTTGGTAAGTATGTATGTGTGTATGCATGTATGCATGAATGCATGCATGCATGTATATTTGTGTGTATAAATAAATGTGTGTATGTATATATCTATGTAAATATGTATGTATTTATGAATAGTGTATGTATTTTTGTATATGTGTATGTATGTTTTATGTATGTATGTATGTATGTATGTATGTGTATTTGAATGTGTATATGTATATTATTTTTTTTGTATGTATGTATGAATATATGTATATATATCTAGGGCGCTATTTAGTCGACTGAAATGGTCGCCTAGGCGACCAAATATAGTGATTGGCGACTAAATATAAAAACCGGTCGCCTTTTTGGCCATCACACTTTTACTTGTTGGCGACTAGATTAGCTTCTCTGTTATTGATTTTGTAATTTTAGTATGTCTTCGACATTTGAAACTTGAAAGCTACAATGTTATGCGTCTTCCAGACTGTTTCTGAAGTTATGTCGGCAAGATTTCTCAAATACTCAATCTATCAGCTTTTTGAAATACTTTAGAAAGTCGATTCATTGATTGTTAGTGTATGTTTTATGTCGAGTGAACACTACTTCAGTTATATCAGGACGACAACTGATTTAAAAATTCAGCAAGATAACAAGTACAATAAGAAGTAAATGAGGTAAAAAGGATTTTGGGGCAATGAGTTTTCATTGCCACTGGAAAAAGGGAAGAAATGGGTAGGGGCAGAAAATTAAGCCAACCATGACGTTTCGGAACCAAAGAATGCTCTCTTATAAGTGTCTAGATTGCTACATTAGAAGTTTAACGTTCAATGCATATGTAATAACGCAATCAAGTAAATCAATCCGATATATTAAAAAAAAAGAAACAAGGTTGAAGGGACAACCAGGCAACGAGTTTTTATTGCCTCTGGAAAAGGGTAGAATGGGTAGGAGCAGGAAATTTATCCTTCTTTTATACTACATGTAGCGTGGCGTTTCTCCTCACAGTTTTGCTACACTTGTTCGCGTTCAGGCTTTCCGCATCATGTCCTGTACACCCCGAATAGACATGAAATTCCCCTTTCCACAAGTCGGATTCTGTAGACGGAGCCCCTGAAACCAAATGAGGTGCTTAATCATGCTATGGCCATATCTGTGGCGACCAAAAATTTTAATTGGCGACCAATTTTTTGACAATGATGGCCAACTTGCGACCTTAGAGAAAAGTCTACTTTGAGGCCTGATATGTATGTATGTATGTATGTAAAAAAGTATGCATGTATGTTATTTGCATGTATATATGTATGTTTCTGTGTATCTATCTGTGCATGTGAGTATGCATGTGTGTATATGTATGCATGTATGCATACATGAATATATGTGTGTATGTATGTANGGCAACGACTTTTGACTGCCACTGGAAAATTGGAGAAATGGGTAGGGGCAGGAAATTTAGCCTTCCATACGACACCCAGTGCGTCTGCTCTCTTTAGAGAAATATAGAAGGGGTCTTTATACTGCATGGAGCGTGGCGTTTCTCGACACAGTTTGGCTAAAATGGTTCGCGGTCAGGCTTTCCGTATTATGACCTGACTACCCCGCATAGACAGGGCATTCCCCTATCCACCACCTGGGGACGCGCCCGGCAGCTCTGTAGCCGAAGCCCCTGAAAACTGAGGCCTGATATGTATGTATGTATGTATGTAAAAAAGTATGCATGTATGTTATTTGCATGTATATATGTATGTTTCTGTGTATCTATCTGTGCATGTGAGTATGCATGTGTGTATATGTATGCATGTATGCATACATGAATATATGTGTGTATGTATGTATGTATATTTGCAAGTATGTATGTTTGTATGTATATATATGTATATATGTATATAGGTATGTATGTATGTTAAATGTATTTAAATGAAAAAGAAAGGAAATGGGGTTAATGTCAAGGACACTGGATCACATATCCAGGTTAAAACGACCCAAAACAAAGCATCTAGGGGTCATCGTACGGTCTTCAACACAGTGTATGTATGTTAAATGTATTTATGTTAAATGTATTTATGTATATACGTATTATGCATATATGAAAAATTGTATGTATGTATGT
>MJUU01045560.1:15887-33513 GCA_002080025.1 Modiolus philippinarum
GATTGGTGTTTCTCTCCGGCTTCCTCCACCACTAAAAACTAAAACCCCAACAAACTCATTTCTTGTGTAGCAAAACGAATCATAATTCCATGATTGCAATAAATGTTCCTCTGTTTCAAGCAATCAATCGGACCTGGGTGGGCGAGTGGTTAAGGTTGTTCTACTACCTATACACCACTAGAGTCTATCACCACCACGGAGTGAGTTCGTGCCCCTCTTTTTACATTACAAAAAGGGCGCAATCGTAAGTGAAAAGGTATGTCAGTTACCTTCCCAAGGTTGGTGGTTCTCTCCGGCTGCCTCCACCACTAAAAACTGACCGTCGTCATGAGATAGCTGAAATACTGCTTAAAGTGACGTTAAACTTAATATCAACCAATCAAGCAATAAATTAACTGCCAACTATTTTAGATACTTCGCGAATAGATTGGTAATGAAGGAACATTAAGAAAGAATAATGCCAAATATCATCAAAACTTTAGGTCTGTGCTTAACACTACGAAACTACAAAACTTGACAGGACAAGAAAAAGAGCTGCTAGTAGTGATCATCTGGTAATGAACAAAGAAAATTCAGAAGAACTAGCATAGATGCGAGAAGGAAGATTCAATGACTGAATTACGACGAGCCTTGACCATACTACTTGATAAAAGGTTAAATGAGTTTGCCAGAAACCTGAATCATGGAAAGCCTCTAGCTTTATAGGTGGTGGTGATGTAGGTGCACAGGAGCTTAAATACCATTTTTCATGTCGGGCAGCTTTTTACAACAGATAAAGGGCAAGTTTAATTAGAGTTGAAAGTCATAATCACAACACAACGACCCCAGAAAGGGAGGCATATCCTTTCGTTTATCATTGTCGCTAGCATATATAGTAGACACAAACATATATAGTACTACCCCTACTGTATTTAGACTTGCAGATCTTCTTGGTTTGTACAAAGATTCTATCAATTAGACGTGAAAACACCTGAACTGTCAACCCAACTAAATTAAAAGAAAAGCTTCTTGCAGAAATTCCAGAATTTGAAGGGAAGCGATATTCTCCTTGCTTTTAAAAAAGATATTGGCGCAGCATTGACACAGGCGTTAGCCTATTCAGATGCTATAATACTTGCTAAAGCGTCTAAGATATTGCGAGAGCATATGATAAAGCATACATACACCATTACCGGAAAGTTTGAAGACGGTTGTGTTTTTAGATCAATTACAACCTCGCTGTTACTGATAAAGGGAAAATTCCATCTAATAGGCATGATCTCTTGAGAGACAACAACAAGTTCATGGCGGATAAAATTGAGATGTGTCAAATAAGAATTGTAATAGCTACAAGAGATGATACCGTTGTTTGCAATAATAGGTCAGTAAACATGCATGGACTTATTAACTGCAATCTTGAAGCAGACACTCATATTTTTGTCCATGCGAACCATGCAGCTACCATACGAAGCTATTCTGATTAAAGTAAATGACACTGATGTCCTTTTTATTGCTACCAGTGCGATATCGGTTATGGCGTAGAAAATCTCTGGTTTGAATTTGGTCAAAAATAAAATATAAGATGGATCCCAGTGCATGAAATCATAGCTTCACTTGGTACACATAAATCAACAGGAATTTCATTTTTTTCATGCTTTCAATTGCTGCGACATTGTTTCTGCATTCCGTGGTAAAGGAAAAAGGACAGCATGACAAGCATGGAATGTACGCCCAGAATCTACTTCTGTTTTTAAAAAATTAAGTCAATATCCGCGGACAATACATGAAGAGGATCAACGAATTATTGAAAAGTTTGTTGTTACCATGTATGAGAGATCCCGTGCTACTGACTATGTTGATGAAGCAAGACTACACTTGATTGCACGGAAAACACATGTCTTATCATTCGATTCCGCCTACAAAAGCAGCCCTTATCCAACATATCAAGCGTGCTGCATATCAGGCAGGTCACTTATGTGGTCAGGCAACTAAATGTCAAATGACAATTGAAAGCCCAGCTGACTGGGGTTGGAAGAAGCAAGACGACATGTGGCAAATTTTTGGACTTCACTTTCACCTATTGCTCCAAATTGTCAATGTTATAGTCAATTAAATATTGTAAAAATTATAAAATGCATTGTTTCAATGTGTTTACTTTGTAAAGCCTTAATATAATGTAATTTGTTATATAATTTGTTTGCAATAAACAACGATCATGGCTATTAAACCTTTGAATATTCTGGAACATTGACTTAACACATTAGAAATTAACCGAACAATCTTAAAAAATCATATCAGTCATGTGATTGTCCGTTAATGGATGGGTGTCTGTATGTTTCTTGTGAAAGAATTTTCTAGATACATTGTATGTATAAATATAAGGTAGCAGAAAATGGTGGACGCAGTCTGTTTAATTAGTTTATACAGGATTATTACGCACCTACAATACCTAAAATTTTTGTAAATTTTGTTGAAAACTAAGGAGTATCTCCCTCAGGCAAAGCTCTGTCCTTAACTTATTTTGGCTTTACATTTGGATCATATTGGTCATTTGCTCTCGATCAGTTTTTAAACATCTTTGAGTTTATGGTCTTCCAAACATTTAGATTTTATCTGCACTGAAGAGACATAAGTTGTTGAAATGTGCATATGCAGAATTTAAATTTACAGTAACTTCGGTATTTAGTTATTTGTTACCACTGGGTCGATGCCACTGCTGGTGGACTGTTAGTTCCCGAGGGTATTCACCAGCCCAGTAGTCAGTACTTCGGTGCTGACCCGACAGCCGATTCTAGTTGGAAACTGACAATATCTAAAATTTTTGTAAATTTTGTTGAAAACTAAGGAGTATCTCCCTCAGGCAAAGCTGTCCTTAGCTGATTTTGGCTTTACATTTGGATCATATTGGTTATTTGCTCTCTATCAGTTTTTAAACATCTTTGAGTTTATGGTCTTCCAAACATTTAGATTTTATCTGCACTGAAGAGACATAAGTTGTCGAAATGCGCATATGCAGAATTTAAATTTACAGTAACTTCGGTATTTAGTTATTTGTATTGGAAATCGACATTAGTTATTGTAAATCTATTATTAATAATTTGGTGAGGATTATAATGAATATTCATCTGGACATTTATTGGTGGACTGCAGTGGATTATTAATTTGGATATTCATTAGTGAACTCCGTAATTATCAGATACTTTAGTAAGTTGATAATTATAAATATTGTACATTTGAATTGTATAATACGTTTTTGTCATATTAAAAAGTTTATTTGAGCCAAATTTGTTTTTATATTGCTGACTTCAATTTATAGGTAATTTCTACCTCATAACAGTCAACAACTTACAAAGTGTGGCTGCAAAAATGAACAACAAGGCAGATGCAAGTCTCACCATGCACAGCTTTGTATAGCTGCAATTGTGAAAATTGAAATACAACTAGCTTTTCAAGAATTAACACATGTAAATGCAATTAATACTGACATAAGCACCCAAACCCGTCGAAAAAATGTATACTCCGTACCAAGCATAGTGTTGACTCAGGCTTTTAAATCTCTACAAATTTATTTCGACTGTAAAAATATTGAATTTTTACCTTAACTTGAAACGAGTAGTTCTCGTAAATAGATATATGACCTAAAACCATTATGATTATTTATCATGGTGGCCATCTTGAATAAAATGGCGGCCATTTTGAATTTCAAGTTGTTAACGGGTTTGAATCATTAATCATTTCCTAAGGGGTCTTTGTGTAAAATTTGAGACTTTTATCACAATGTGAACGATTTTTTCACTAATCTGCCGGGATAATAGGGCGCCTGAAACCAAATGCGGTGCTTAATCATGCTATGGAAATATCTGTGGCGAACAAAATTTTAATTGGCGACAATTTTTTGAGAATGATGGCCAACTGGCGACCTCAGATAAAAGTTTACTTTGAGGGCTGATATGTATGTATATATGTATGTATGTAAAAATGCATGCATGTATGTTATATGTATGTATGTAGATATCCATGTATGTATGTATGTACATATGTATGTTTATATGTATCTATCTATGCATGTGAGTATGCATGTGTGTATATGTATGCATGTATGCATACATATATATATATGTGTGTATTTATGTATGTATATTTGCAAGTATGTATGTTTGTATGTATATGTATGTATATATGTATATATGTATGTATGTATGTTAAATGTATTTATATGAAAAAGAAAGGAAATGGGGTAGATGTCAAGGAGACAATATCCCATGTCCAGGTTAAAACGACCCAAAACAAAGCATGCATGCATGTATGTATGTATGTATGTATGCATAATTGTATGTATGCATGTATGTATGTTATGTGTATATATGTATGTATGTAAGTATGTGTGTATGCATGTATGTGTCTATGTATCTCTATGTATGTGGGTATGTATGTGTGTGTAGGCATGTATGTACGTATGTATGTATGTGTGTGTATATGTATGTATGTATTTTCTATATCTGTATATAACGTACGTATGTATGCATATATGCGCACATGTAAATATTTATTCATTTATTTATGTATGTATGTATGTATGTATGTTTGCATACATTAATGTGTGTATGTATGTATGTATGCATTTATAGATAAAAGAAGGGAAACGGGACAACGACCAAAAGGGGAGTAATAACAACTCAATGCCACCATAAGATCCATAAGATGTATGTTTGTATGTATATGTATGTATATATGTATGTATGTATGTTAAATGTATTTATATGAAAAAGAAAGGAAAGGGGGTAAATGTCAAGGAGACAACATCCGATATCCACGTTAAAACGACCTAAACAAAGCATCTTGGGGTCACCGTACGGTCTTCAACACAGTGTATGTATATTAAATGTATTTATGTATGTATGTTAAACAGGGATGGGGTCGATTACTTTTAAGTGTAATTGAATACATTACAATTACTTTGCTTTTAAAATGTAATCAATTGCATTACAATTACAGCATGTTTTATTTGTAATTGATTACAATACATTACTTTCCTCTGTTGTAATCATGATTACAAGTGATTACTTATGAATACATATGCCTGTTGAAACAGAGATCATTGCTTAAACATACATTTACGCTTTCCATACAAAGGTCATTTAATCAAATTTGCTGCCACAAGCTTAACTGAATTTTTTGTTCATCTTTTGATAAGTAGATCAAAATTGTTCTATTACAAATGCTTCATTCTAAGCATTTTATATTTTAAGTGTAATTTTTCAACTAATGCTAGATACTTGTGTTGGAAATAATGGAGAGGTATCAGTTTTTACAATTATATCGCAGTGGTCATAATATGTTAATTTTGATGAAATGATAGTTTCTTTTCATTATTATACAACAGTATTTTCATTAAAGCTGTGTCTTTTCCGACCTGGAAATGATATAATACTCAGTGTTTCTCTATTAACAAAAAAAAACTTGGTTAAGAAATTTTTTTGAAATTATTGTTAAAATCTGGCAATTGTTTATCCAGTATTTACACTAATTAGTTTTGACAATTTATTTTTGTTTATTGAGCTATATTAGTTGTAATCTACATGTTTTTATTACAATTATTAGCTTATCATTTTTATTGCCCAGAGATATGTACATGATTTTCTTTAATTTAATTAATTATACGAGATAAACAATTGTTGAAGGAATACAAGTGAATGTTATTTCTTTAAAAGTTTACAAATTAAGTTTTTGAAAGTAAATATTGTTATAATGTGCATCTCAAACCTTTACCAGTTTATTCCTTTCATACTTAAAATGTTTTAAAACTTCCAAGTAAAATAGAACTAAGGTTGAGTTCTGATTGATTTTCATATGAAACTCTTATTGATATTTATATTTTAAATTAGGCAAGAACTTATGTAGTAAAAAATTTTTTGTAATTTTAGACTTGTTAAGAATAAACTTAAGTATGTATACATGTTTGTATACATGTATATACATGGAATACATATCTTGTATATTTGATATATGTAACAATCACTGAGTAATCATAAAGTAATCAAAATGTAATCATGATTACTCATATTTTTCAGCTGTAATTGATTACATTACAATTACAAGTAATCTAAAAAGAGCTTGATTACAGATTACACATGATTACTGAAGAACTTGTAATTAATTACAGCTGATTACTATTAATGATTACGATTACCCCAAGCCTGATGTTAAATGTATTATGTATATATGTATGTATGTATATATGTACATATGTAAGTATGTATATATGTATGCTTGTATGTATGTATGTATGTATGTATATATGTATGTATGCATGAATATATGTATGTATGTATGTTATATGTATGTATGTATGTATGTATGTATGTATGTATGTGTGTATATATGTATGTATGTATGTATGTATGTTTGTATGTATGTATGTATGTATGCATGCATACTTGTATGTATGTATGTATGTATGTATATATAAATGTTTGTATGTATATGTGTATATATGTTTGCACGTGTGTATGTATGCATGTATGTATATTTTACGAAAGGATATGGAGTAAATGGACATGAGACCATAACACATATGTTAACTCCGACTGCAATAATTTTAATGAGCTGTATGGCCATTTCGGAAACTTATTCCTCATCAGCAGCACTAGAACCCAAACAAAGGAAATCCATAATTTAGAAAAAAATGTTAAAATGCATAAAAACCAAACGAAATCCGAATAATCAGTAATATCAAATATAGCTAAGGACAAAACTACGATGGTGGGAGTTAATCCTTCAGTTTTAGAATTTATGTAAATTTAGAAAATAGTAATTGAACAAAGTGTACACATGAGATATTATCTCATGTACAAGTACACCATATCTAAGAAAAATAAAGAGCATACATCTCTACCACGGGGAATTGTTTTACAATTGTATGTATGTATGTATGTTTGAAGTAAAATTGTATGTATAAATCTATGTATGTATGTATGTAGGCATACATTGCCCGATTTTACTTTTTTTCTCATTGACCGCTCCCGACATGTGTTGCTTCAAGGACATATTTTAGCTGCGATCGATGTTGCTCAACATTTTTATTCTCTTCTTGTAACCCTGGTGCTTTCAGCTGGATAACCCTGAGCATCGCCCAAGTTGGCACTCCATGGCGGGTGGGGAGCTAGGGAGTGACCTTGATATAATTTTTGTCAAGAATACCGCTAAAGTGCACGCTAGGGGCCTTCTTGATCTCGCTTGAGGGGGTGAATATTGTTCACCTCTAGTTGAATACCCTCAGGCGACATCAAGATGGAGACAGGAATAAAAGCCCTGTCCTTGATAAAGTGGAGTTTTCTATGTATCGTGTGCGTTTTTGTCAAATGTACATTCACTCCATATCCTTTCATTTTTCCTATGTATGTATAATTGCACGTTTGTATGTATGTATGTATATAGGAATTTTGGTAGGTAGGTAGGTAGATAGGTATTTAGGTTAGATTATATGTATATATGTATGTATGCATGTATGTACATATGCATGCATGTATGTATTAATAAATGTTTGTATGTATATGTGTATATATGTTTGTATGTATGTATGTATATATGTATGTATATGTGTATGTATGTATGTATGTATGTATGTATGTATGTATGTTTATTTGTATGTACGTATGTATGTATGTATGTATGCTATATCTGTGTTTGTATGTATGTATGTATGTATGTATGTATGTATGAATGTAGCTATGTATGTTATATGTATATATGTATGTATGTATGTATGTATATTTAAATTTATGTATATATGTTATATGTATGTATGTATGTATGTACGTATGTATAAATGCATCTATGTATGTATATATTTATGCTTGCATGTTTATATGTATGTATGTATGTATGTAGGTATATATATGTAGGTTGGTAGGTAGGTAGATATGTAGGTAGGTAGATAGGTAGGTACGTTGGTATGTATGTATGTACAGTTCTTTCTAAGACCTATGCAATGGGTGGCAAATAAGGGGTTTAAAACTCAGTTATTAGTACTATCCTATTAAATGGCATATAAAAACATACTGTTCTGCCAAGTAACTTTTCTTTAAAATCATGCGTTCACATAGCAACAAGATTGGAAATTTGAGCCTCATTTTTAAGAGAAAATGTCATTAAGATTCCACATATTTTGACATAAACACGAAATATTCCTGAAATAAAGTAAACAATGCTACAAGTTTTTATGTTTTTTTTAAACCTGTATTATAGTATTTCTAATTATTAGCACATTTGTCATAAAATAAGAACAAAAAGATATGTAACCATAGCAACTAAAAATGGACGACCTTAGCAACAAAATTCTCAAAAAGTGTGATTTCTTCAAAAAGCTATAAAAAATTTTTGCAACACCATACATTACAGATGATTATAATTTTATCATACAACATAGAGCTTATTCTCAAAATATGCTGTTTTCCATATAAAAAAAGTTTTTCCCCAAAAATGTTTTCCAATTCTCCTCATAAACAAAAGAAGCTTCCTTTAGACAAGACCAACCTTGTATATCAAAATTATATAAATCCCTGAAACATTCTTAAGTTATCAAAACACATAGAGATAATTCTGAAAATATGTACTTTTTCATATAAAAACACAGTTTTTCCTCAATTACCAATGGGAGCTTCCTTTGGTAACTTGAGTACGAAAATCATTAAAATCTCTGAAGGCAATCTTAAATTATCGTACGACATAGAGCTAATTCTCAAAATATGCACATTTTCATATAAAAACGAAGTTTTTTTCCCAAAAATCATTTTCCGATTTTCCTCAAAAACGAAAGGGAGCTTCCATTAGTCAAGTTCAACTCTGAGGACAAAAATCATAAAAATCGATCAAAGCAATCTTGACTTATTGTACGACACAGAAAACGCTGAGAGACGGACGGACAGACAGGCTGATTACTATATATATAGGGCGCCTGAAACCAAATGAGGTGCTTAATCATGCTATGGAAATATCTGTGGCGACCAAAATTTTAATTTTAATTCGCGACAGTTGTTTGAGAATGATGGCCAACTGGCGACCCTAGATAAAAGTCTACTTTGAGGGCTGATATGTATGTATGTATGTATGTATGTAAAAATGTATGTATGTATGCTATATGTATGTATGTAAATATACATGTATGTATGTATGTATATATGTATGTTTATATGTATCTATATATGCATGTGAGTATGCATGTGTGTATATGTATGCATGTATGCATACATGAATATATGTGTGTATGTATGTTTGTATATTTGCAAGTATGTATGTTTGTATGAATATGTATGTATATATGTATGTATGTATGTTAAATGTATTTATATGAAAAAGAAAGGAAATGGGGTAAATGTCAAGGAGACAATATCCCATATCCAGGTTAAAACGACCCAAAACAAAGCATTTAGGGGTCACCGTACGGTCTTCAACACAGTGTATTTATGTTAAATGTATTTATGTATGTATGTTAAATGTATTTATGTATATATGTATATATGTATATATGCAAAATTGTATGTATGTATGTATGTATATTTGTATGTATGTATATATGTATGTATGTTTGGTAAATGTATTTATGCATGTATGTTAAATGTATTTTTGTATGCATGCATGTATGTATATATTTATGCATAATTGTATGTATGTATGTATGTTATATGTATATATGTATGTATGTAAGTATGTGTGTATGCATGTATGCGTCTATGTATCTCTCTATGTATGCGTGTATGTATGTGTGTGTATGCATGTATGTACGTATGTATGTATCTGTGTGTATATGTATGTATGTATGTTTCTATATCTGTTTGTATATATATAGGTAAGTAAAAAGGTTGGTGGGTAGGTAGATATGTTTGCACGTGTGAAGGTATATATATGTATGCATGTTTGTATGTATGTTTGTATGTATGTATGTATGTTTGTATGTATATTTGTAGATATGTATGCATGTATGAATGTTTATATGTATGTATGTATGTATGTATGCATGTATATATATGTGTATGTCTGTATGTATGTTTGTATTCTTGTATGTATGAATATATGTATGTACGTACGTAAACATGCATATATGATGTGTGCACACATACATTTTGGTGGATTAAACGAGCGTTTTTACAAGCATATATATAAAAACATAATTAAAACTCTGATAACCTACACACATTCGTGCAAGAATATATGCACCTGTTTGCACATCAATGTAGGTATGCATGTACGTACGTATGTATGCATATATGCGCACATGTAAATATTTATTTATTCATGTATGTATGTATGTATGTATGTATGTATGTATGTATGTATGTATGTGTGTATGTATGTATGTATGTATAGAAAAAGAAGGGAAACGGGAAATGTGTCAGAGAGACAACCAAAAGGGGAGTAATAACAACTCATAGCCACCAAAAGATCCATAAGATGTATGTTTGTATGTATATGTATGTATATATGTATGTATGTATGCATGTGTGTGTGTCTGTATGTATGTATGTATGCATTCATGTATAGAAAAAAGAAGGGAAACGGGGAATGTGTCAAAGAGACACCGACCCAAAGGGGAATAATAACAACTCAAAGCCACCATAAGATCCATAAGATGTATGTTTGTATGTATATGTATGTATATATGTATGTATGTATGTTAAATGTATTTATATGAAAAAGAAAGGAAAGGGGGTAAATGTCGAGAAGACAACATCCCATATCAAGGTTAAAACGACCTAAACAAAGCATCTAGTGGTCACCGTACGGTCTTCAACACAGTGTATGTACGTTAAATGTATTTATGTATTATCATGGCAGATTAGTGAAAAAATCGTTCACATTGTGATACAAGTCTCAAATTTTACACAAAGACCCCTTAGGAAATAATTATTGACAAAAACCCGTTAGCCACTTGAAATTCAAAATGGCTGCATTTTATTCAAGATGGCCGCCATTATAAGTAATCATAATGGTTTTAGGTCATATATCTTTTTACGAGATATTTACGAGAACTCCTCGTATCAAGTAAAGGTTAAAATTCAACATTTTTACAGTCGAAATATATCTGTAGAGATTTAAAAGCCTCAGTCAACACTATGTTTGGTACGGAGTATCCATTTTTTGACGGGTTTGGGTACTTATGTCAGTATTTATTGCATTTACATGTGAAAAAAAAGCTAGTTGTATTTCAACTTTCACAATTGCAGCTATACAAAGCTGTGGATGGTGAGACTTGCATCTGCCTTGTTGTTCATTTTTGCAGCCACACTTTGTTAGTTGTTGACTGTTATGAGGTAGAAATTACCTACAAATTGAAGTCAGCAATATAAAAACAAATTTGGCTCAAATAAACTTTTTAATAAGACAAAAACTTATTATACAATTCAAATGTACAATATATATAATTATCAACTTACTAAAGGATCTGATAATTACGGAGTTCACTAATGAATATCCAAATTAATAATCCACTGCAGTCCACCAATAAATGTCCAGATGAATATTCATTATAATCCTCACCAAATTATTAATAATAGATTTACAATAACTAATGTCGATTTCCAATACAAATAACTAAATACCAAAGTTACTGTATATTTAAATTCTTCATGTGGGCATTTCGACAACATATGTCTCTTCAGTGCAGATAAAATCTGAATGTTTGGAAGACCATAAACTCGAAGATATTTAAAAACTGATCGAGAGCAAATAACCAATATCATCCAAATGTAAAGCCAAAATCAGCTAAGGAGAGAGCTTTGCCTGCGGGAGATACTCCTTAGTTTTCAACAAAATTTACAAAAATTTTAGATATTGTCAGTTTCCAAATAGAATCGGCTTTCGGGTCAGCACCGAAGTACTCACTACTGGGCTGTTGAATACCCTCGAGTACTAACAGTCCACCAGCAGTGGCATCGACCAAGTGGTAACAAATAACCAAATATCGAAGTTACTGTAAATTTAAATTCTGCATATGCGCATTTCGACAACTTATGTTCTCTTCAGTGCAGATAAAATCTAAATGTTTGGAAGACCATAAACTCAAAGATGTTTAAAAACTGATAGAGAGCAAATAACCAATATGATCCAAATGTAAAGCCAAAATCAGCTACGGACAGATCTTTGCCTGAGGGATATACTCCTTAGTTTTCAACAAAATTTACAAAAATTTTAGATATTGTAGGTGCGTTATAATCCTGTATAAACTAATTAAACAGACTGCGTCCACCATTTTCTGCTACCTTATATTTATACATACAATGTATCTAGAAAATTCTTTCACAAGAAACATACAGACACCCATCAAATAACGGACAGTCACAGGACTGATATGATTTTTTAAGATTGTTCGGTTAATTTCTAATGTGTTAAGTCAATGTTCCAGAATATTCCAAGGTTAAATAACCATGATCGTTGTTTATTGCAAATAAATTATATCACAAATTACATTATAGTAAGCCTTACAAAGTAAACACATTGAAACAATGCATTTTAGAATATTTACAATATTTAATTGACTATAACATTGACAACCTGAAGCAATAGGTGAAAGTGAAGTCCAAAAAGTTGCCACATGTCGTCTTGCTTCTTCCAACCCCAGTCAGCTGGCTCTCAATTGTCATTTGACATTTAGTTGCCTGACCACATAAGTGACCTGCCTGATATGCAGCACGCTTGATATGTTGGATAAGGGCTGCTTTTGTAGGAGGAATCGAATGATAAGACATGTGTTTTCCGTGCAATCAACATAGTCAGTAGCACTGGATCTCTCATACATGGTAAAAACAAACTTTTCAATAATTCGTTGATCCTCTTCATTTATTGTCCGCGGATATTGACTTAATTTTTTAAAAACAGAAGTATATTCTCGGCGTACATTCCATGCTTGTCATGCTGTCCTTTTTCCTTTACCACGGAATGCAAAAACAATGTCGCAGCAATTGAAAGCATGAAAAAATGAAAATCCTATTGATTTATGTGTACCAAGTGAAGCGATGATCTCATGCACTGGGATCCATTTTATATTTTATTTTTGACCAAATTCAAACCAGAGATTTTCTACGCCATAACCGACATCGCACTGGTAGCAATAAAAAGGACATCAGTGTTATTTGCTTTAATCAGAATAGCTTCGTATAGTAGCTGCATGGTTCGCATGGACAAAAATACGAGTGTCTGCTTCAAGATTGCAGTTAATAAGTCCATGCATGTTTATTGACCTATTATTGCAAACAACGGTATCATCTCTTGTAGCTATTACAATACTTATTTGACACATCTTCTCAATTTTATCCGCCATAAACTTGTTGTTGTCTCTCAAGAGATCATGCCTATTAGATGGAATTTTCCCTTTATCAGTAACAGCGAGGTTGTAATTGATCTAAAAACACAACCTTCTTCAAACTTTCCGGTTATGGTGTATTTACGCTCTATCATATGTCCTCGCGATATCTTAGACGCTTTAGCAAGTATTATAGCATCTGAATAGACTGACTCCTGTGACAATGCTGCGCCAACATCTTTTTAATAGCAAGGAGAATATAGCTTCCCTTCAAATTCTGGAATTTCTGCAAAAAAATTTTTTTTAATTTAGTTGTGTTGACACTTCAAGTGTTTTCACGGCTAATTATTGGAGTCTTGTTTGTACAAACCAAAAAGATCTGCAAGTCGAAATACAGTAGGGGTAGTACTAAATATGTTTGTGTCTACTATATACATGTATGCTAGCGACTCTGATAAAAGGATAGAATATGTCTCCCTTTTTGGGGTCGTTGTGTTCTGATTATGACTTTCAACATTCATTAAATATGCCCTTTATCTGTTGTAAAGAGCTGTCAGACAGGAACAATGGCACTTCATCTCCTGTGCACCTACATCACCACCACCTATAAAGCTAGAGGCTTTCCATTATTCAGGATTCTGGCAAACTCATTTAACCTTTTGTCAAGTAGCATGGTCCAGGCTCGTCGTAATTCAGTCATTGATTCTTCCTTCTCACATAAAAAAACGCTCTATGCTAGTTCTTCTGAATTTACTTTGTTCATTACCAGATGATATTTCACTACCAGCAGCTCTTTTTCTTGCCCTGTCTGATTTTGTAGTTTCGTAGTGTTAAGCACAGACCTAAAGTTCTGATGATATTTGGCATTTTTCTTTCTTAATGTTTTTTCATTACCAATCTAATCGCGAAGGATCTAAAATAATTGACAGTTAATTGATTGCTTGATTTGTTGATTGATATTGGGTTTAACGTCGCTTTCAGTAGTATTTCGGCTATCTCAGAAAGGTCAGTTGTTAGTGGTGGAGGAAGCCGGAGTGCCCGGAGAGAACCACCAACCTTAGGCAGGTAACTGACATACCTTTTCACTTACGATTGTAACTCGAGTGTGCCCTTTTTGTAATGTACAAAGCAGGGCACGAACTCACTCCGCAGTAGGGATAGACTCTATTGGTGTATAGGTAGTAGAACTACCTGAACCACTCACCCACCCAGGTCCCGATTGATTGCTTCAAACAGTGGAATATTTATTGCAATTATGGAATAACCATGATTTGTTTTGCTACACGAGGTTTTTAGATCCTTGCCTTTCCTTTTTGTCTGACAAAAGCAACATTTGGTTGGAAAACAACAAAAATGGCCGCCAAAAATGATATCGTACTTTTGAAAAACACATTTTAACTAATCTGAACGCTTTGAAGTAGCTTGCTTTGTATATGTCAATGGACTCAAGAAACACAGCATCCTGCTCTGCCATTGCGTTTTAAGCGACTGGTGGATGATATCATGTACTTATGATGACGTCTACACCATACCAACTTTAATGCTTAACTGTGGCAGAAATGCCCCGACATCTTTAATTCAGTACCGAAGTCCCCATCACTTTTACCAAACTGTGCATTGAGACGTCATACACTTTTTGATGTTTCGTCACGTTAATAGCGAAATCATTAATTTCAGTTTTAATTCTACCAGATTCAATTATGATGGTAAGATCGATAAATGGGCAGTATTTATAATCATGATTGGCCTAATAAGGTTTTAGTTCTTAGTGTAAATAGTAAGGAATTGTCGCAACATGATACAACCACTTAAATTTGAACAAGGGCCATCAATAACTTTTTAATGTTACACATAAAGTTACTTTAACAAGTTACTAGAGCCTTCAATAACTTTTAATGTTACCCATAAAGTAACAACTTAAACCATTAATAACTTTTTATGTTACCCATATAGTAATTTAAACAAGTTACTAGAACCATCCATAACGTTTTAATGTTACCCATACAGTTACTTAAACAAGACTTTAACTAGAGCCATCAATAAATTTTTAAAGTTATCCATGGATTTAAAATTGTTGATGACAAAGGGGCAAAGTCTACGCTTTGATACTAATGAGGTTGAAAAAAAAATTTTTTTTGGCTGAAAATATCTGCATACGGATTCGGAACCTTTCTGTTATTGTTTAAATACCCAAGCTACTGTGAATTTAATTTCTGCATATGCGCATTTCGACAACTTATGTCTTTTCAGTGCAGATTGGAAACAATAAACTCATAAGATGTGAAAGAACCATTTAGAGTGCCTCGAAACATTTGCACTGCTATCGATGGCGCTATGCACAGGCCACTGTAGTTCCATTGTAAGATTGATTGATAAGTTTAATCTTACGTCAAGTGAGCAACATTTTAGCTATATCAGAACGAGAAAAAATTCATCAATTCAGCTAAAAAATATAAGTAAAGGAAGAAAGATACATTGGTGATTGGGACGAGTTTTGATTGCCACTGAAAAATAAGAGAAATGGGTAGGGGCAGGAATTTAGCCTTCTATACGACCCGCAGTGAGTCTGCTCTTGTATGAGGAACACAGAATATATTTCTACTGCATGGGACGTTGTGTTTCTCTTCAGTGTTTCGAAGTCATTGTTTACGTCTTATGACTTGACTATCCAGCACATACAAGGCATTCCCTTCACTGTCTGGGAAGCGCCCGGTAGCTCTGTAGAGGGAGCCTCTGAAAACCGATTCAGGTATCAGAAGTATCCAGGTGATCCCACCATTTACAAACTTAGTGGTTAGGTGCCTTTATTTAAAACAGTGTGCAATTTGGTTGCAAATAATGTAATATTTGCTAATGGTATGCATACAAATTTATCAGACCACACTATTGAAAACGGTAACATGTCTGTATTGCAAGGGTTATCTGGTTCAGAATCAATTTAGAGGGGCTCCCTGTACTGAACTGCCGGGCAAGTGCTCAAGTGTTGGATATGATAGGATACGAAAATGTCCTGTGGATGCTGAGTACTTATGACGTCATATACGGAAAGCCTTTCTGCGAACCGCTGTAGTCAAAATGTGTAGAGAAACAACACGCCGGATGTAGTATAAAGATGAACCCCTTATATTTGTTCGTACGAGAGCAGACTCTGGGAGTCATAGAGAAGGCTAAATTTCATGTCCCTACCCATTTCTAACACAACCAAAACTTGTTGTCCCAGTTGTCTTTCCACATTGATTTCTTTCTTATTTTATTATTTAGAATATATGAACTCGTTTTCGTAATCAATAAATCAGTCTTATGAAGCAGATTTAAAATCACGAAGATAAATGCATTTCGAGGCACGTGAATCTGTTTTAGATGATCCAGCTACAGATCCGTTGGGAGCGTACCCAGGCTTCAAGAGGAATGCCTCGTCTATGCAGGATAGTCGAATGAAAATACGCAAGGCCTGACCACAATATGAAGATCCCTTCTACATTTCCCATTATAGCAGATTCGCTCCCTTGGAGTTGTAAAGAAGGCTAAATTTCCTACCCTACCCATTTCTGTAATTTTCCGGTGCAAATCAAAACTCGTCCTTTCCACCTTTGTTTCTTTCTTTAACACGTATTCTTTTTTTTTTAAATATCAACTTGTTCTCGATATGGTAGAGCTGAAATCACACTTGACGTAAAACTTATCATTCGTATTAAAAAATCGCTACGTCCTACTGTATATCTCGTTAGGGCAGACCCACTGCTTTAGAAGGCTTAATTTCCTGACCCTACCCATTTTCCAGAAGCAATTGAAACTCTTAAACATAACCAACATCAATAAATAAACTTCACAAAAATCCCTACAAACATCGTTTCATTTCCGCTTCAAGTAATTGTTCTACCACAAATTTGTCCATCAATTTAACCAGTGCACTCACTTGTATAAAGGAGTTAGTCAAAAATATTGTGAGAAAACATATCAAAACTTTGGTGTAAATTACTTTTGGAGTGTAAAAAATTCTATTGAAGTTTTAGATAAATTACAATCTATAGATAGACCAGTTTCATCTATTGACAGTTATGATTCTTCTACACTTTATACAACCCTTCCGCATAATTTGAATAAATCTAAATTGGGTGAACTTATTAAATGGTCTTTTAAATTTTCGGGTCTTCAGTTTATTTTCTGCAACAAAACGCAAGGATTCTTCTCCAATATCTCTTACAACAATTATTGCTCCTGGACATGTGATGATATGATTAAGGCACTGAATCTCTTGCTAGACAACATTTATGTTCGTTTCGGCACCATTGTTTATCATCAGGTCATTGGAATCCCCATGGGTACTAATTGTGCACCTCTCATTGCAGA
>MJUU01045561.1:3578-15601 GCA_002080025.1 Modiolus philippinarum
ATTATATACTGAAGGTCCTTAACAAAGATTGCTCATTTCGTTCAGATCTGATAAAAACATGGCCTCCAGCGCAGAACTTATGTTTAACAGTGGACATATGGGAAAAAAAAACATTTTCATCCTCTCCTCTGAAACCACTGAAACTAATTCAACCAAACTTTACAGGAATTATATACTGAAGGTCCTTAACAAAGATTGCTCATTTCGTTCAGATCTGATAAAAACATGGCCTCCAGCGCAGAACTTATGTTTAACAGTGGACTTATGGGAAAAAATACATTTTCATCCTCTCCTCTGAAACCACTGAAACTAATTCAACCAAACTTTACAGGAATTGTATACTAAAGGTCCTTAACAAAGATTGCTCATTTCGTTCAGATCCGATTAAACATGGCCGCCAGCACGGAACATAGTTTAACATTGGACCCTATGAGAAAATCACATTTTCATCTTCTCCTTTGAAACCACTGAAGCAAATTCAACCAAACTTTACAGGAATGATGTATGGAAGGTCCTTAACAAAGATTGGTCATTTTGATCCGATCCGATAAAAAAACATGTCCACCAGCATGGAACTTTGGTTTAACATTGGACCCTATAGGAAAAATCACATTTTCATTCTCCTCTGAAACCACTGAAGCAAATTCAACCAAACTTTACAGGAATGATGTACTAAAGTTCCTTAAAAAGATTTTTGTTCATTTCGTTCTGATCCGATAAAAAAATTGTGCTAGGTATGTCTGGTTTTATTTTAAAGATGAACACACTCTAACATTGCCTCCCTCGTTTCCTAATTTGAACCTAATTTAAAAGATTTCCTTCAGGCAAGCATCTCACAATGTCCTTTGAGCTATTCGATTAACAATTGTGTCTGTCAATTCTGGGAGGATCAATCAAAAATTGTGTCTGTCAGTTCTGGGATCAATCAGAAATTGTTGCAAGCCTTAAAAGCAAAACCAAATTAATGATCTCGGAATATTCTTGGTCAGTTAGAAATAATATTTAGTCACATTGTCTATTTGTTTGCCTCAATTAAATAATAGTATAGGGACCATTCCACCAGCCAAAGTAGAATTGAATATATAGCTTTTGTCTCTTTATGCTCTCAGATAAGATTTAAATCTAGTTTTATAACTGGATATTGTTTGGTTCATCCCCTTTGCTATTGAGCTAAACGCGACAAGGGCTTCTCTTTATGCTCTATGAAAATTGTGTCGGGCAGATCTGTGACACAAGGACTCTTGAATATTCTCTTCTGAGAGCTGTGTCTTGCAGGTCTGGGAAACGAGGTTTCTTGGAAATTCTCTTCTAAAAGTTGTGTTGGAAGATCTGTAACACAAATGTCCTTGGATATTTTCTCACAAAGATGTGGATGGCAGATCTCGATCATATTGAACACAAGGGTCATTGAATGTTCTCTTCCGACAATTGTGTGGCAGACCTGAAACAATTCTCTTCTAAAAGTTGTGTCGGAAGATCTGTGCCACAATTGTTCTTAGATGTTTTATAAAAGTTGTGTGTGTGGCAGGTCTGGAACACAAGTGCTTGACCTGAAGGCATTTTTAAGGTTCAGGGTCTTTTGCTTCCACTCTTAAATTATGCAAATGAGAATTTCATAGGCGACATCCATATCCTATTCAATGAAAAGGTGATATGAAACTTGCAGACTGGCTAAGGTCATTGTAACGAAGAAAAAAAAACACTTTAACCTTTCAGTAAACACAATTATATTAAAACCTTGAGACAAAAACTCAGCCCATAATAAGTCATACAGTTCACATAATTGAAACAAACAGAACTTGTGTTTTTATTGCCAACAAACTTCAAAGCATCAAACATGGGATATAAATTGTTTTTCTTCGTTTGTTTCAAAGTTTGAGTTAGCTCTAGGTTAAAAACATTACGAAGTATGAATACTATTCTTTGAACAAAAAAAAAAAAAAAATAGAAATCCGAAAGGGCGTTCTTGTGTTTCAGTACTTTGATTTTTCTAGCTTTGCTTCCAGAAAGTAAACGTTAATTGGTGTTTTGTTCATACAGTTTCCTTATAAGGGGTGCTTTCATTCATACAGAATCATGATTGTAGACACTAATATTTAAAATTGGCTTCAAGTTAACTATGCAGAAAATGTAATCCATTCCCAGTGTTTGAGGCATTTTGGAAAGGTCATGGTTGCATTCATTTTGACTTTGAACTGAATGCATGGAATAAAAAAAATAAAACTTTCTGATTTTTTTTTCTAGGGTTTGATATGTAGTTTCCCTTTAATATGTACGTTCAGAGATACAATGCACTTTATAATTGCTGATATTTTTGCCAGGACTTTGGCCTTTCAGGAATTCAGAATAAAAATAATTGTCATCTTATTGATCTTCTCTTTTCAAAACGTAATCGTCTAAATGATACCTAGGAGAAATTTAGAGAATCAACTTTTATCAACTCAATGAGTACATCCTCTACAAAAAAAATATTACGCTCTCTTGCATGTTTAAGATCCCTTTCAGCATGGCTGAGTAGACAAGATTGAGTTCTTGTCGACTGATCTCGGACCTCCTTTTCGCTTTACTATCAAATGTTCCTGCTTTACGGCCTTTCATGTTCTCCTGGACAGGTGCATGACGAATTACATTTTCACATTTCAATATAATATTATTGTTCAACGTGAGCTGTAATGTGAAGTACTGGACGTTAACTAATAACATGTCGATAACAATGTAATTACGTTCATCAAAAATGATGTGAAATTCTTATTTTAGGCAGAGTTCTATTTCAATAATTAGTTTTGCTTCAGAACACCTTTATGAATATTTTTCATCGACTTTAAAGAAAAATTACAAAAATCCACCCTAATCAGTAGTTATTACACCAGTTCATGAACTTGTGACTGGAACTGTTAGTCCCTGATGTACTATGATATCGTCAAAGATAGCTATTGTTGGTCCAGTTATTCTGTTTGATCCACTTATCTCTGGGTTCACGAATTGGCCTCTAGAGGGGTTCAGTATGATTACATCTCCTGTAATATTTCTTGAATTCGTACTTGTGTCATCATTAGTGGTATTTGGGACAGGAACTGTTGAACTATGTAATGGAAAAATAGTTTCCACTTGATTTGAAGAGCTTCTAGGTGTGTCGCTTTGCACTGAATCAGCTTGAGGTGCCGTTTCATCCAAAATATTGTACAACGTATGGTAAGGATCATCAGCTACTTCGTATCCGCTAACTGCTAACGATGAAAAACCACCATCTGATGATATACAGCAAGCCCTTGTCAGATTAGTTGGTGATGCAGACGGCACTACCGGAGATACACACCAGTGTAGATACTGAAGTAGTACCTGCTAACCACCCATCACTATTTGATTCCATTATATGCACTGTAAAACAAAACTAAAATGGATAACAGATTTAGGATGCTGAAAAAAGGTATCCCGAACAAAACCCTTCATATTATATATTGCAATAAATTGATAGATTCCTACTGTCAAGGAGAATTTTGCATGCTCTAGTACATGCTACACTTTTTAGCTCACCTGGTCCAAAGGGTTAGTGTGAGCTATTACCATCACTTGGCGTCCGCCTTTGTCCGTTAAATATTTTCATAACCTCTGCAACCACTGAGGCAAGTTTAACCAAATTTTACAGGAATGATGTATGGAAGGTCCTTTACAAAGATTGCCCATTTCGTTCCGATCCGCCAAAAAACATGGCCGCCAACACGGAACTAAGGTTAAACATTTGATCCTATGGAAAAAATCACATTTTCATCTTGTCTTCTGAAACCACTGAATTCACAGATCATTTTATACAAAGACTGCTCATTTTGGTTTGACATGGCCACCAGCGCGGAACTTCGAGTTTAACATAGGGGCCCTTTGGGAAAATCGGATTTTCATCTTCTTTGAAACCACTGAAGCAAATTCAATAAAACTTTTCAGGAGTGGTGTATCAAAGTTCCGTTTCCAAGATTGCTTATTTCGATTTGATCCGGCAAAAACATGGCTACCAGCGTAGAACTAAGGTTTAACATTGGGAAAAAATCACATTAAATCTTCTCACCTGAATTAATCCACTGAAGAAAATTCAACCACACCTTAAAGGAATGATGTTTGGAAGGTCCATTACCAAGATTGCTCATTTCATTTTGATCCGACAAAAACATGGCAATCAGCTCCAAAATTAGGTCTAATATTGAACCCCATGGGAAAAATCACATTTTAATCTTCTCCTTTGAAACCAGTGAAGCAAATTATTCAAACTTTACAGGAATGATGTATGTAAGATCCTTAAAAAAGATTGCTCATTTTGTTCTGATTCGACAAAAAAAATGGCCAGCAGTACAGAACTTTATTTTATCATTGGATCCTATAGGAAAATCACATTGTCGTGTTCTCTGAAACCATTGAAGCAAATTCATTCAAACCTAACAGGAACAATGCATGGAAGGTCTTATGCTAAGACTGCGCATTAGGTTCCGATCTAACAATTAACATCATGCCACCGGAATTTAGATTAACATTTCACTCTATGGAAAATTGATCATTTTAGTCATCTTCTATGAAATTATTGAAGCAAATTTAACCAAATTGATTTTGAATATGTATAATACCATAGCTTAACATTAGCCCCTAAGGTAAAAAAAAATTTGGTCATCAGCATAGACAGGGCTTATGTTAGAAACATTTTGTCAGGTGAGCAGTTCAGGCTCAGTCCCTGAGCCTTTAGTTTAAATCTTAATCGATACAATAATTCTGCATATTCTTGATAACCGTTCTGTCAAATGTCACAATATTTATTTTGGTTGCTATGATGAAAAACAGCTGTGCAATATGCTGGATCTTCATAATTATAAAGATAATGATGATATACTTGTCATGTTCGGAGTTGATATTTCTCACAAGTTGGTATACCAATGGGCACAAATTGTACTGCTTGGGTTGCAGATTTGTTCTTATACTACTAAACTATTAGAATTTGGATAGATTGTTTAATTTCGTAGCTAAAAGGGGCAAAATAGGGCCAAAAGTGCAAATGTGCAGATAACCTAAAATTATACAATAGGAGTTTTTTCTTCAGATTCCTTTTGATATAAGCTTTCAGCAGTATTTCTACAAATTTTTCGTAGCCCTTACGGTTCCCAAGCTTTAAGGGGTCGAAGGGTCCGAAATGTCGATTTTTCAAAGTTTATAAAATCTTTATTTAATTCGATTTTCTTTGGATTAATCTTGATGCAAGCTGTCAGTAGTATGTCAACATATTTATTATTTCTCTTTCAGTTCTGAGCTTTCAGGGATCAAAAGGGCTAAATTTCGTGTCCAGCTAATTACTGAGTCAAGGTGATTATTGTATCCATCTAGATACTGTAACAAGCTCTTAACTGTGTCCACATTCACTTTAAATTATACTTGTTCAAATTTCAGTGGTCGACTTGTTGCGGTCGTATTATACTGTGCTCGGCGTAGCCCTTTATTTTAAGATTATAACATGAATAAGAACGATTTTGT
The DNA here is from genome assembly GCA_002080025.1 of Modiolus philippinarum. Classification (NCBI taxonomy): domain Eukaryota; kingdom Metazoa; phylum Mollusca; class Bivalvia; order Mytilida; family Modiolidae; genus Modiolus; species Modiolus philippinarum. Next base: position 9,084 of record MJUU01045561.1, read on the forward strand.
CATTGTTTTTGGGACAAGAGTTAAGTCTTTCCTATTTATTAACAAACCCCCAGTTTAGTGAACGCATTTCCTTGATAATTATCATGTTTTCATCGTCAATATTCAAGAATAAACATGTCAAGACTTCAACAAAATGTCTTGCAACTATGGTAGCAAAAACTGTGTTCACAATTATTTAAAATATAATCTGATAAATTGATATAAGAAAACGTTGTCCTTGACGTAAACTTCACTGGAAAAGGCTGGTTTAATTGGTCTTACGGCCCTCACTGAGATTCAACAAAAGAATCTAGACAGCAGATTCTTACTGTTCCCTTAAATGGTTTTCGGTGAGTGAATATAATGTCAGCAGCAGAAAATAAAATGTTCATTTAATCCAAATTTTACTTGCTACACGACAAAGACCAATAAAAATACAATACTACAGATAAGCTTTTCCTCTGGAAGTGCTAGACCAAATGGAACCAAAATCCTTAACTGGCCCCTTTGAAATATGTGTCCAGTAGGTCCGCATAGTATCCAAGATGGCCGCCAGCGGGGAGCATAGGTTAACATTGGACCCTAAAGGAAAGAATTTAAAGATCATCCCGTTTGAAGCTACAAAACCAATTGGTATCTGGCTTAGTCACAAAAGTTCTCGGTTGGTCTCTTTTAAAAATGCGTCTGGTAAGTCTGCATCTCATCCAAGATGGCCGCCAGCGTAGAATGTAGTATAGCATCGGACCCTGTTGGAACACATGTTCAAAGATGGTCTCTAAAGTACTTTACCAATTGGAACCAAACATTTTCTGGCGGATAAAATATCTTAAAGTACAAAAATGTAAGTCATAACTGAACCGTCAGTCTAGAACGAACAATCCAAGGACAATGGCAACGTCGGAAAAACAAAGAAACAAAGACATAACATGAGCACGACACAGACAAGAAAAAGAAGACACACATATATACAAAAATGAATAATACAAGACATTATGAAACTCCTGTCAGTACACAAGAACGCTGGGCGCTCAGACCAAAGGGTCCGTTCGAATGCAAATGAGTACCCTTTGATGATCGTGAACATCACGAACCCAATAAAAAAACCATTGGTGAGATCAGGTGCACCGGTAGAGTAAGCATCTCCTGCTTCTTATAAGACACCCGCCGTGTTGAACATGTCAACTCCGGTAGTAAAGTCAAATCCGGTAGAGGAAAAACAAACTTTAGTGGCAAAGAGAAATATCTGTTGTCATCTGGGAAACAGATATCCCGTAGCGGTCCACAAGATCGTAATGTCGACCGTAAAACTTCTGTAGTGATGACCACAAGTTATGGGCAACATACCCTTGCTGAAGTAGCCTATTTGTAAGTAACCGAGCTCTATCAAGGTAGTCACTGTATCGACCACAGGCCTTTGAGTAGCGAATGAGTTGAGAGATGTAAACTCCATATGCCGGTGCATTTGGAATGTTGCTACAAAGAAAAGGGAAGTTGAATATTGGAAAAGTAAACCTTTTATCATAAAACATCAAGGTCTATTTACTAACTTGAAAATAAATCCCTTCAACATTGGGTTATTTTGACTGTCTTTGTCAGCCATGGCCCGGATGAGCCATTAAGGCTCTTGAGAGACTCTTGTCTTAGTTTAGATGGCTAAAGAGTAACACCTTCTTTGTTTTATTATAGCACGACTTTCCTTCAATGACTTTTGCAAATTAATTTTAAATCTAGCGAATTACTATCAAATCAAGACTTTATTTCTATTGAATCTAGTAAAATCTCAGTGTTTTTTTAATTTATAAACTGTTAAGACAAGATATGTCTCCCCTGTCGGATGCATTCATTGATATAAAACGACAGCCATCCTTAAGAATTTGACAACTAGATCATGGTGTACTAACTGCATACGAAAAAATGATGATTCATACTTGACTGGTGAATCAGGGTCATTCTTGGTGTTGATTAAAACAGCATTCATATACATGTACACTCAATTGCATATCAAATATTAAGTGGCTAAGACTACTGGTTCAACAGAAATATTTATGTTTCAATAACATTTTCGTATCGTACCAATAAATCTAAGGTCAGATAATTTATTTTCTTGGATGAGCAGGCCAGATTATTTATTTCCAACTTTTTCAGAGACAGAATATTTATTTACAAAATCTGCCAGCCCCCCCTCCCCTCCCCCTCAGAATCAAATGGTCGTCCCCTAAAGGAACACATTGAATACGCATAGAAGAAAAATGGACAAAACTACCGAAAATACGATACATTTGCGTTTTGTAGATATTCATTTCCACAGTATACGTCTTTTCAGTCAAAAAACACCAATCCTTGCCCAAATAAAAAATATTTAAAAGCAAAGAAGAAATACTTGCATTGTTAACCTCAATAATTTTGGTGTCCTCATAAATTTGTTTTTATATGTGGAAGAAAAATGCATGTCGGTTGAAATCTTCCAAAACAAAAAAAAACAACTTTCCATGGACCATAACGACCATATAAATCAGGGCTTTAACGATCATTAAAAAATTCTTCAATAGATATCAGTCCATTGTTTAAAAATCCAATCGTAAGATTCTCTTTTTACTTAGAACTGGAATGAAGATTCCATTGTCAATGACGTTTCACCAGACACCACAGAAGTGAAAGGGGGTGTTTGGCGCTTAATTAAACTGGTTTAAACAGCCATTTCTGTAGATGAATATTTCTTTTTACTGTCTACGACTTTTAAACAACAATTGTTTTTGAAATGCTACCGGACACTACCACAATGGAAGAAGAGGTTAGGCGTGCCAAAAACTGATTCAACACACCATTTTTTTTTAAATACCAAGCCATTGCAGTCCATAGTCCAATGGTTTACACCTGCCTTGTCTTTTTGGACTTTACATTTCGACTCCTGACAATACTGTTCGAAAATTTTGTTACGACCCTAATTTTCTGTTTCAAATGGAGGTTTGTCCATCAGGGACTATATATAGCTAACTATATATAGCTATATATAGTCCCTGTGTCCATTGAAATAACATCATCTTTGTAACGGAAATTCAAAGTAAATAACATTATCAACAGCAAGTTGGCATACCAATGGGCACTAATTGTGCTCCTCATCTCGCAGACTTGTTTTCATATTCTAACGAGACTGAACTTCTTCAAACTTTTGAAAGAGAGATTCTAAGCTTTTTGATTTTCCGCATTCAATATTTAAATTAAAACTTAGGAGTATCTGCCTCTTGCATAGCTCTGTCCTCAGCTTATTTTGGCTTTCCGTTTTCGGTTTATGGATCTCAAATGTTTTGATTTGATCTGCACTGAAGAGACATAAGTTGGCAAAATGCACATATGCAGAAACCAAATTCACAGTAACTTCGGTATTTTGTTATTGATATTTATAAGCCAATTTGAGATAGGCACTCTTTCATCTGTTAATTGCATGTTAATTGTAGTTTTTGTGATGATTTAAATTGGCTTTTTATTAACTGGAATCTTACAGTCATCTTGAAATCATTTATAAAAAAGAAAACCAACAATAAAATAAAGGGCTACGCCGAGCGCAGCATGGTACGACCGCAGCATGTCGAATACTGAAATTTGAACATGAGTGCAATTCAAATGAATGAAGACACAGTAAAGAGCTTGATACAGTAATTAAATGGACATAATAAAGAGCTTGAATCAGTTGCAATTTTGGCCCCTTTGACCCCTTGTAGCTCGAAAACGTTAAGAGCAACGCAAAATCCGCTGCCATACTGCTGAAAGCTTACATCAAGAGGAATCCAAAGAAAAAACATCCTATTGAAATCCGATGAAAAATAAGATTTCACATATTTCGAAAATTTGCAATTTTGGCCCCTTTTACCCCTTGTAGCTCGGAAACGGTAAGAGAAATGCAAAATCCGTTGACATACTACTGAAAGCTTATATCAAGAGGAATTCAAAGAAAAAAATGCCATCAAAATCCGATGGAAAATAAAGATTTCACATATTTCAAAAATTTGCAATTTGGCCCCTTTGACCCCTTGTACCTCGGAAACGGTAAGAGCTACGCAAAATCCGTTGACATACTACAGAAATCTTATATCAAGAGGAATTCAAAGAAAAAAATCCCATCGAAATCCGATGAAAAATAAAAATTTCAGGTAATCAGCAAATTTGCAATTTTGGCCCCGTTTGGCCCCTCATAGCTCGGAAAGGAAACAAGTAACCAAAAATATAAAAGTTGAGCGCCATATTAATTTTTCATAAGGAATCTAATGAAAAAAACTGCATCAAAATCGGACAAGAAATGAAAAAAATAGATTTTTGAGATTTCCCCCATTTGGGACCCATTTATCTCATTAACGGTACATGTGACATGAAATACGTTGACATACATCCGATTCCAAATTTCCTAAGGATCACACTGAAAGAAACCCCATCAAAATCCGATAAATAATAAATATTCTACAGCCCAATATATGAAAACACCTAATTTGGCCCTTTTTGGCCCTTTTTAATAAAACGGGCGGGGCCACAATACCCAAAACCAATCCCAACCTTCCTTTTGTGACAAGCAACATTATAATAAAATTTCATAAGGATTGATCAACTAGAACTGAAGTTATCGCACGGAAACGAAAAGTCTACAGACGCCGACGACGCCGACGACGACGCCGCCAGTATCATACCAATATACGACCTCAAAAATTTTTTTTCGGTCGTATAAAAAACCAAGCAGTTTAGTTAAATGCATGACACTTGCACTTTCAGCTCCAGTATCTCCAGTTCTTCAGCAGCGCGGTGCTTTCAAATTAATTTTTACAAAAGACAAAGACATAGTTGATGGTATTCTACCTGATGAAAGTACAAGTGACATACATATAACTTGGAATAAGGTGTTATAAAAAATTCTAATATGGGAACAATGGAAACCATGACGACTAGCCATATGAAAATCTCCGATAACATTATGAGCGACTTCACAACAGTCTTTACGCTGAAATTGACGACGTCACAATATGTTTTGTGCACAAAAACGTCAGTAAATCTGAAGTAATGGCTGTCATTGCCGTGTACCCTATAGGTCCGCTCAGATCATGAAATGTCATATTAGAATCGAAATAATTCATGTTCGCCGGTGGTTTGTAGTCGATTTACATATGGGTGTCCATTATTTTCGTTTATTTACCCCTCGCTACGCTCTGGGTAAAATATTAACGAAAATAATGGCCACCCATATGTAAATCTCCAACAAACCACCGACGCCCATGAATTATTTCTTAAACAATAATATAATAAACAATATATAGTTAAAAACCTTCCAATTTGATTTTTTCTGCAAAATTCAAAATAAGAAAAAAAAGAAAATCTCTTCAGAGTGATGATAGACATTTGACAAAAAGTTAATGAATAAGGTCCAACATTACATTTTACAGTAAAGTTATATATGTGCAGGTTGTGGGGAAGGTAGCATTTGCAAGCTATGTTATCACTTCCTGACGTTGATATTTCATTTACTTTTGGATAATGATCTATATAAGAATACTTTTATACCAATTTACATCAAATTTAGTTTCATCAGATAAAATTTAAAAAAAATAGGCAGACAAAAATCGAAATATGCACAAAAATGATAGAGAACAATGAAAGAAATTGATACAATGAAAGTACCAGTATACCCTAATACAAGAATTCTGTAATAAGTATTATTATATTTGTACTTTTGTCTCAGTGTGTAAAGTGTGGAAATTTACCTGCTCCATAATTATGGAGGGGTATTTCCGCCACCAGAGAAATTCTATGCTGTAAATTTTATCTTCTCTTTTTATTGTTTTCACTTTCCTTATCCATAATTCTGCATTTTCTATATTTTATATTATAGATTCTAGGATATTAATTTATCATATTTTATATTCTTTCTTTAAATGTTCCTATTTCATCCCGACTTCTGCAGTTTTTATATTTTATATTATTGTTTCTAAAACTCAATTTGTTATATTTTATGTTCTTTCTTTAAATGTTCCCATTTCTATGCTTTGTTCGTTAAGTTCTAAATTCTTCTTTCACGACATTATATCTACCGTGTTAATTTCGAAAAATTTCATGTTTTATAATTTGAAAGAGAAATGTTCAAAGTAAGTATTCATTGTGCATCATTCTTTAACTTTTATATTTTATCTTTTAACTTTTGTCTTTGTATTTTTGTTTTTACGTGCTTAAAATAAACGTGGCGGAAAAAACGCGTATGGTCGAATTATGACAACAGATGGCGCTAGTGTTGCTGTGACAGCTTTTCATCCACCAGCAGATTCGTCCACGACCGGGACGTTATAGGGTCATCATATATTTTATTACGTATTTCAAAGACAATTTTTAATATGATGCAACAAAATGCAATTTTTAAGACGGTGAGATAAAAAAGCCTTTCCATCTAAGTGGGTGAAATAAAAAAGCCTTTCCATTTAAGTGAGAATGAAGCCGGGAAAACTTGAAGGGTTCATGATTGGAAGCGGTAATAGACTTCACTGAATACTGCTTAACCCCAACAACGG
>MJUU01045562.1:0-17121 GCA_002080025.1 Modiolus philippinarum
TCACTTGTTATTATTATTATTCTTCCTCTTTTTCTTCCGCCGTGAACTCGTCCCACCAAATTCTCGAAGACTATTGGTCCAATCTTAACCAAACTTTACAGGAAGATGGAACCCCATCCCAAGAGGTGCAGTGAGGTCTTGGAATTTTCAAAATGGCCGCCGTTGCTATGGAAACTGAAAAAGGCGGGAAAATTCAAAGTGCTCCAAATTGCATGAAATTTTATAGGAAGGTTGGTTTGGAAGTGTAGAACATATTTTGAAGTTGAAAATTTTCAAAATGGCGGCCGTTGCCATGGAAACTGGAAAAAGGCGGGAAAATGTAAAGTGCTCCGAAGTGGATGAAAATTTACAGAAACGTTATGTAAGATGTGTAGAATATATTTTGAGGTTGAAAATTTTCAAAATGGCAGCCGTTGCTATGGAAATTGAAAAAGGCGGGAAAATTCAAAGTTTATCAAAATGCATAAAATCTTACATAATCGTTGTATGGTAAGAGTGGAACTAATTTTGGGAATAAAAATTTGCAAGGATGCTGATCAATGGGGGGTTTGGGCGACTTTTTGTTTCGCTTGCGAACACAGTTTTTACTTGTTATTATTCCTCTTTTTCTTCCGCCATGAACTTGTCCCACCTGGTTCTCAAAGACCATTGGTCCAATCTTAACCAAACTTCACAGGAAGATGGAACCCCATCCCAAGATGTGCATTCCAGTCTTGAAATTTTCAAAATGGCCGCCGTTGCCATGGAAACTGAAAAAAAGGCGGGAAAATCAAAAGTGCTCCAATTTGGATGAATTTTTACGCAGAGGCTGCCATTCGTGTGACAAATGGAAATTCTAGGTCCATGGGAGGTTTGGGCGACTTTTGTGTTTCGCTTTGCGAACACAGTTATTACTTGTTTAGATTGTATTTGTTTTGTATCAGTTTTAAACATTTTTGAGTTTACAGTTTTCAAAATGTTAAGATCTGTACTGAAAAGACATAATGCGATATGCAGAAGCTAAATCTCCATTTCCATTAAGTATTTTGTTATTCATAATCTACTTCACTTTTGAATGGTAATGTTGTTATGCAAAATATATCAAACTAGAGGTACTGTGGCCTGGAGGGCCACAAAATAATACCCCCCACTCCCCATGTAGAAGATCCCCGATATAATTTGTCACTAAAAGTTACAATTGCACAATTCCCGGTAAACAGGAAGTAGATAGTCGGCAATCCTAAAATCACTACTTGCAGTATAAGACATCATTCTAAACTTCCATGCAAAATTTCAAGTTGCAGTGATAAGTAGTTACTGAGAAAACTGTTACGAAAATTTTCTACGATTGACAAAAGATCTCGAAAATTAACTAAGTCGGTAAACAGGAAGTAGATGTCCGGCAATCCTGAAATCGTTACTTGCGGTATAGGACATAATTCTACACTTGCATACAAAATTTCAAGTTGCAGTGATGAGTAGTTACTGAGAAAACTGTTACAAAAATTTTCTACGATTGACAAAAATCTCAAAAATTAACTAAGTCGGTAAACAGGAAGTAGATGTCCGGCAATCCTGAAATCGTTACTTGCAGTATAGGACATCATTATAAACTTGCATACAAAATTTCAATTTGCAGTGATGAGTAGTTACTGAGAAAACTGTTACGAAAAATTGTTTGCTATCACAGACAGACAGACAGACAGACGGACAGAGTGATTCCTATATACCCCCTGAACTTCGTTCTTGGGGGGTATAAATATAAAACTAATATCTATGTGGTATTATCTGGAGCGGAACGTAATTTCAGGATTTGAGGGGATGGTCATATTCTAACACGCAAGACGCTAGGTAACGATATATAAGCGAGAACTGCAAAATGCAATTTGATAAGACGGGTTCAGCTAAAAATGAAAAATCTGTTGTATTTCCTTTTTCTTCTCTCTCTCTCTCTCTCTCTCTCTCTCTCTCTTGTTTTTTTCTTTTTTTCTTTTTTTGTTTTTTGTTTTGGTTTATGGACTTTCACATATTTCAATTTGGTCTGCTCTGCAGAGACATAAGTTGTCAAAATAACCCTCCAATAATAAAAGTTTTAGATACTTTATAACAATGTTTTGAATTGGTTTTAATCGTAGAGGCATTAGTTTTCTAAATGGCCATGCAATAGAAGCTTAAAATAGTTCATTATAAAAATACTAATTCTATCAACAAACTGATTAACAATTAATCTACGAAGTAAATTACAAACAAAAAAAAAAAACATCAAAATAAAGCTAAAATTAAAATTTGACAGTTCAACTATTTGTCCCCGTTGAACACGATATTAACTTTTTGACATGTTACAAATTTTAAATTTTCAATGGATAAAAATTAAAGAAACAAAATACTAGAGGCTCGATGGACTGAGCCTGTATCGCTTACCTGATAAAATAATTCGCCTTCAAAGTTTCATGAATCTTAACAAAAGGTTATCAAATTTCCGACTACCTTTAAAACATTTAGGAAGACGTTTGCCTTATAATCTAGGCAATACATTTTACTGAAATCAAAACATTATGAGTTTTGATTTCAAAAACACTGGAGCAATGGTTCATCTATTACAATGTATCTAGTCCATACATATTCCTGAAATTTAAACATAACATGGAGCAGAATACTTGAATTTCCTATCCCTTGTGGATTTCCTCGAAACCAAAACCTCTACTATCCATCATAGGAACAATGAAAAAATATGGAGTAAATGCACATGAGACAAAGTCGCTGCAAATACATAGTTAAAACTAGGCAATTAAACATCGCTTTCATTATTGTTCTTCAACTTGAAATCGCCTTGAGGCCTTCAACAATGAGTTTTGCTCATGCCACAAAATAAGCTAGCAAGGGTGTGAGTGAAATTCATTGTTTCAGGTAATAGACCTTGGGTAGGCATAGATAACGACTTTTTACATAACATTACTTGTTGTGATTTATATTAATAATATATATTATGAACAGAAACATTCATGGATGAATGACTAATTACCGAAGTTAAAGTGAATTTAAATTCTGCATATGCGCATTTCGACAACTTATGCCTGTTCAGTGTAGATAAAATCTAAACGTTTGGATGGAAGGATATGGAGTAAATGTACATGAGACAAAGTCTTTACAAATGCATGGTAAAAACGAGCAAAGGAACAACGCTTTTATTGTTGTTTTTCATTTTGAAGTCACCATAAGGCCTTCAACAATGAGCTTTACTCATACCTCATAGTGAGTTCAAGACGGTCCATAGCACTTGTTTGAGCGGAATTCTTTGCTAACTGTTGAGCAATGCTACATCCATGTCATTGCTGGTCATTAATGCGGGATTGACAAACATTAATTAAATAGGAAAAGTGCCCTTACAATCACTGTCATCCGTTGCCCGACAGAAGCACTAGGCCTTGAGCTAGCGGACGATTAAAACATATAGACAAACACAGGGCACTGATTAAGTCGATTGTAAGAAAACTTGGCATTATAAAATAAGGAGATGTGTTCACTATAAACAGGTGGTCAGAATTACATGTCGAAATTACAAAAAATAAATGAGGGGATTTGAAAAGTTGATAGTATATCCTTATGAGAAATCCTCACACGAACAAATACACCATAACTGAAATATATGTAGAGAATACACCTCTCGCACGGGAAACTTTTACGGACTCCACACTGCAGGAGAGACAAACTCTAGTCGTAAATGATGGATGAAATAATATGGAGTAAATTTACATGAGACAAAGTCTCTACAAATACATGGTAAAAAAAAATGCAATGAAACAACGCTTTTATTGTTGTTCTTCATCTTGGAGTCATCATAGGGCCTTCAACAATGCTCATACCTCATGGTGAGTTCAAGTTAAAATATCAATCTACACATGAAAACTACATTCTTTAAATAAAGCCTTTCATGATGCCTGCATTAAAATATCCACAATTTAAACGGTATCTTAAAACGTTAAAATTGATCAAACTCAGATTATTTGGCAAGGGAGGTTATTCTTTCTACTTGACGTTCAGCTGTAAGGAATATTAAGGCTTTTTAAAAAACAGTACGGTGAATTTCTATGAAATTTTGATACGTCATATATGTGGAGGGTCTTTCATTTCCCAGTTTTTTTTTGGCGAAATTGCGATATAGGTTTTTCATCCAGAAGAAATTGAATGAAGCTATCTTTTCATACTTTTTTTTTGAAAATGTAATATATTAACAATAAATACATGCCTATGACCATTATAATCTTGTTTTTAAGTTTAGAAGTTTCTGTGAAGCAGTTTAGAAATTAAGGGCTAATTACTGCCGATTCTTATTTATATACAGTACGGTGATTTCTAAAAAGAATCAGAATTGAAAAGACCCCCTAGATAGGAGCGTTTCTATGAGCTATAAACAAAAAATCCTACGGTGAATCTTTTCAAAATTTATTTCTTGAAGTATATATTAATACATTATTGTTTCATGTTGCAAATTAAGTGAAAATTGAATTGAATTTGTGGAAAATTTTGGGGTTACTCGGGTCTACTACATCGAACAAAGCAACGTCCATGTTTTTTCAGTGGATTAAGAATATATGGTCAAACTAAGCAATTAAAGAAACAACGAGGTCTTCAACAATTAGTTTTGCTAATACATCATAGTAATTTCCTAGTGCCTCAAGGTTGTGGACGATTACGACATATTGACAATCAGAGGGCACAAGTATTCTCTCAAGTTCAAGCACACCATAAATAGAATATAAAGAGAGCATACAACCCTATTGAGACACCCTTGTAAAAAATTGTGTATGGGTTTCCATTTATTATCAATCAATACAAATTGTTGATAACATGTTTATAAAAACAAAATACCTAAGTTGCATTTCCCAAAAAGTAGTACGTTCTTGAGAGTTTCGGGAAGTTTACCATATTGAGAATAATCTTTTTATAAACCTGCGATTCAATGTTTCTCGTGTTTGGTTCTCTTTATAAACTTATTTTAGGTTTCGAAGGATATGTTCATATACCACGTCAACAGAAACACAAATATTGATGATTACATGATAGCTACAGCTGAACTTAGAGCAACTTCTAATTATAAAAAGCATTCCTACTATGTATTGGCTTCCTAAACTTCACAAAAATTCTTTCAAATTTCGTTTTATTTCGGCATCCAGTAAATGTTCTACTACACATATTTCTGATTTCTGTTTTATTGACAAGTGCACTTACTACCGTAAAAAATCTCGTCATTAACTTTAGCAACAAATGTTATGAATACAGTGGAATTAACTACATTTGGAGTGTTAAAAATTCGGTTGAAGTTCTGGAAAGACTTCGATCTGTTAATGAAGCATACACCTCCGTCGATAGCTATGGTTTTTCTAACCTTTATATTTCATTACCGCATACACTCATCAAAGAGAAATTTTCATATTTGATCAAATGGTCCTTCAAAAAATCAGGATGTATGTACATTTGTTGCCGTCTTTCAGTGACGACAAACATGGCAAATATACCAACTGGACTTATCAAGATATGATAAAAGCATTAGATTTTATTCTTGATAATATTTTTGTTCGTTTCGGTGATACAGTCTATCGGCAAAAAATAGGTATTCTTATGGGTACCAACTGTGCACCTCTCATAGCAGATTTATTTCTTTATTGCTACGAGTCACAATTCATGGCAAAAATTCAAAAAGACCCTTCTAAACAGCATTTAGTGGATAAATCTAACAATACATATAGATATTTGGACGATATTTTGGCTTTAAATAATCCTGAATTTTCTAAATTTACAGATGAAATTTATCCTGCAGAACTTACTTTAAATAAATCCAATAGCAGCAGTGATTATACTCCTTTTTCTTGATCTTGATATATCAATAAATCAAGGAAAGCTAAACACTAAGGTTTATGATAAAAGGGATGATTTCTCCGTCCCTATAGTTAATCCCTATAGTTAATTTTCCCCATCTCGACGGCGATGTTCCGTTAGCCCCTTCTTACGGAGTCTACATTTCACAACTTGTTCGATATGCACGAGTATTTAGTGATGTTTCTGACTTCAACGACCGAAATCTTTGTCTCACTGAAAAACTTCTGCATCAAGGGTTTAGATATCATAAATTGATAAAAACAATCCCTAAATTTTATTATAGATACATTGACTTATAAAGAAAAATTTGGTTCAACATGCAGGGCTCTTATACATCACCAAGGCATTCCACATCCAAACTTCTATGGCAATATCATTTACAAAGCGCATAAATTCAAAAATTGTCCCTCCAAACTTATTAATCCGTTGAACAAACTTATTCATAAAGGATATAAATACAGAATTGTTGTTAAATCTTTACTTCTGGTTTTTGTTGGCAAAAATATTGATCATCTCCCATAACTAAATTTAAACAATTTTTCATATTGGCAGTATTTGGCATTGCACAATATCATGTGCTTCTTTCATAATTGATGATGTTGTTATACCAAATCTATTTAGAAGTATTTCAATTGAAGTTTCATATTTAAGAAGTCTTGATATCATAGTCAACGGAAATTATGTCCTTAGCTAGCTGTCAGTAACTGCGAGCATTTGTCCGGACAGTACCTCTGTGTATTTTCTTCATGTTTTATGTACTTCATTGTAAGGGTATTCGTCTTGATAAGTTTTTTCTAGTTTGATTTTTTACTGCGAGTCTTTTTGTGTATTTATTTTTAGCCATTCACCACACATAGGGGGAGGGTTTGGATCCAAGAAAACGAGTTTAACCCCACCGCAATTTTTGCGCCTGTCCCAAGTCAGGAATATGTTGGTCATTGGCTTGTCCTTGTCTTCTTATAAAACTTTAGTTTCTTGATATTTGGGTTATTGGATGTGGTTTGTTTCCATTGATTTATTCACTTTTTACCTTTTTGGGGCTATTTAGGACTTGATATATGGTGTGAGGTTCCTTACTGTGTTGAAGACCGTACGGTGACCCCTAGATGCTTTGTTTTGGGTCGCTTTAACCTGGATATGGGATGTTGTGTCCTTGAAATTTACACCATTTCCTTTTTTTATCATATACAGAATGGTTTTCATGTCAAAATGACCCAAAACTTTAATTTTTTTTATGATAACATTTTATGAAGACATTTAAAAAAAGGAATTTTTCAAACCTAAAAATAGTTTTTGATAATTTTTTGGATTGCAATGCTTTTAAATGTGAAATTGTTGTAATTCTAGAGCATTTTCACAGTAATATTCAAAACTGTTATCACACATTGCACTTTTTGCCTTTCGTTACCTTTTTTCGATTCTTTTTTTTTGTGTGTGTCAAATCAAGTCAGTAAGAAAATATACCTTGATATTTCTTTTGTTTTGTTATTTTTTTCTTTAATTTTAAATTGACGCTCTTTGTTTTTATTGTTAGTTTCTGTTTTGCTCGTTTTTGTCAAGTCTTTGAATTTAATTTGCATTTTAACAGCATTTATGCTCCTTCTTCCACCACCACTGTTTTACAATACCTGCTATAAAACTATAAGTTACAATCAAAATCTCTGGATACGTTTCAAAAGTACTCAGACTAATACCAGCAGCTGTAAATATACCCGCAATGAGTACTACCACTCTGAACGAGTATGTCACACTCACAAAACATGCTACAGGACCTAAAAAAGAAAATAAGTTTGTATGTTTTAAATTATGTCGGGACTGTACTCAAACCTCAAATTATAAACCTATCGGACTTTAATACTACTAAATACTGGATTTTGTTCTTTATTTGATAGTACATCTTTCTGACTATTTTTTTGGATTATGGCTTTCCACATTATTTGATTTTAACGGTGGTGGGAGGTTACTTCTTGAAACACGTGTGCATAATAATGAAATTCGCCGTTTCTTTTTTTTATTTTGACTATGCAATGGTCAATAAATAGTTTTGTTAGCAATATAAAATTTCTGAACTTGTACAAAAATATTTGAAAGAACAATGGCCAATTAATGCTTGAAATCATTATTTAGTACATGTACAATTCGAAAATGTAATTATATTGAAAGGATAATTCAGGATGTTGGCTGGTCAATTGGAATATAAATAGGATTTTAAAAACTGTTTTTTTTGTTTTTTTGTTTTTTTGTTTTTGTTTTTGTCAAAAAACTTCAAAAGAAGTAATTTAAGCGAAAAAAATGATATGCTGCTGAAGCCATTTTTTGAGATACAAATGATTTAAAATAAGGCGGGAAAATGAACTCCTCTGAATTTTCCCATGTCTAACACAAGCAATGTTTATCCATGAACGAATGTGACAAAATAATGAAATAATGTGAGCGTCAGATTTCAGAAGCATTCAATATCCTCGGGTTTTATCCATTCAAACAGTGTTAAATTTTTTATATATTTTCTTGGTCATAGGTCACCTTAAAATGCATAAAATAAACAACGTTTAAATTTTTTATAAACTTCCAATTATATTTTCAAATATTTTCAGGCATATATAGAGCTAATGGAAATTGAAGGATTATTGTTCCCGCAAAAAGTTTGTCGTTTTGTATCTCAAAAATTCTTGCATGAATTTTCAAAATTTTTTGCTCATGTTTTTCTGTTAGCAAAGTTCTTCAAAACAAAAGGTCAGTGTTTTAATTGTAATTACAAAATTTCTGACACTCGCACTCCCCTAATGAAATTTAGGCAAAATACTGCTAAAGGTGTATAAAATGGAATTATCAAACAAGAAATGGGATTCGTGGGGAAAAGATAGTCCGAAAATATAACAGAACTACTAAATGAAGCGACTAATTGTACAACTTATTTTGTTACGTACTAAATGGGTTTTAAGTTTCGTCACATGACTCCCGAGAATTCAACGTAAAATAACAATTTAATGTTTTCGTCAAAACACTGGCTATGACGTCAAAATTTTTGTTTCAAACGAACATTTTGAAAAGAAAAAAAACAGCATCAGAGTTCTAGCTTTTTACGTGCTCGGAAGTTTAAATTGAATTATGAACCAGCTTAATACAATATGATAGAAAATGCCTAATTATTATCAGGGAGAAATTTCCACAGACAGTTATTACGAGATCCAAAGCAGGGCCATTACAGCCAGAAAACAGGGCATTATTACAGGGGCATTATTGATCACGTGACACAGAAGTTTATTATGAGATTTAAAGAAACTGCTTTCAGTTCATACCACTATTTACTTTAATCAATTTTACGCGATGTAGTTTTATGTTCATGAAAAAGACCATATTTCTTTTTTTACTTCAGCGTTAAACCCTAATCCAGTTGTATGGAGAATATTTTTTTTTTGTTTCAAATATTTGCCCCTACTTGTGACCACTCATTTTAATCATTTCATCATAAGGGATCTTAAAATATACATCTTTTCTTGATTTTCTATAAAAAATATTTTTTTGTACTTCAGCGGTAAACCCTAATCCAGCTGTATGGAGAATAATTTTTTTTTTTTGTTTGTTTCAAATATTTGACCCTACTTGTGACCACTCATTCTAATGCAACATTTATATAACGAAGGTTTTGATTGGTCAAAACTGACCGTCAATTCCACCATCTACACACCTGTGACAAGTAGGTTCCCTGTTTAGTCTGGTTCCTAATATTGTTTCAAATTCACGAGTTAAAAATAGAACATGAAATTGATTTGTTGCATTAGAATCGCAATAACAGTACATTATTTGAATACCCGAGGGCTTCAATCTTGATTTGACGGTCAAAATATCCGTTTATAGGCTCCGCTACGCGTCGCCTATAAACTGCATTTTGACCGTCAAATCTACGATTGACGCCCTCGGGTATTCAAATAATGTACTGTTATTGCTTAATTTTAATCATCTCATCATAAGGGATCCGAAAATATACATCTTTGACCCTATTTTTTTGTTTCAAATATTTGACCCTACTTTTGACCACTCATTTTAATCATCTCATCATAAGGAATCCGAAAATATACATCTTTTCTAGATTTTTTCAAAAAAGTTATTTTTTGTCCATTGGGGTAAATCTTGATACAGCTGTATGGAGAAACATTTTTGTTTCAGATATTTGACCCTACTTGTGACCTCTCGTTTTCATCCCATCACAAGGGATTCGAAGATATACATAATTCAAAATAAGTTTTTTTTTTGTACTTAAGCAGGGTAAAATCTTACATAGCAACTTTTTTGTTTCAGATATGTGATCCCACAAACGACTTTTCATGTAAAAAAATGAAAAATATACATTTACATTCAGTTTTCAATCTAAATAAGATCATTTATCTGGTTAATAAAAGTTTTAAGAAATGGTTATTTTCATAATGACCCTGTTATGTGTCCTCGGTCTGTAATAATGGCCTTCGGATGCTGTAATGGCCCTCGGCGTTGCCTCGTGCCATTACAGCTATCCTCAGGAAATTATTACAGACCTCGGACACATAACAGGGTCATTATGAAAATACCCATTTATTAATACTATAGACTTACCTACTATAGCTGAACAGATCCGTTGTATACTACCAATAAATGCTGCATTGCCTGCAGGTATGTCATAAGTTACCAATATTTCTGCATACAAAATTCCAAACGATTTCATATTTCCCATAAAGATCAAATTCGTGACGAAGGATCCTTAAAATACAAAGATAAACAGATAAAAAATGCAACCAATGGAAAGGCGCCACGAAAGATGTCGTATGAAATGAGTTCTCGGGATTATGGCAGCTACATCAAATTTCATTGGTCGTTTGTGGTGCGAAAATAAAGCTGCCAAATTTTTAATGTCAATAAAGTTTATCCAAGAATATATGTTTTTTACGAATTGATGGGGTTTTAAGGGTAAATATATAATAGAAACTTTTTAACAGTAATCATTTATTTCCAACCCATCTACGCAGTCTTGTACACCCTTCCAAGAGCATATTTCGGCAGCGTTTTTCCAATCTTTAGATTCAAGTTGCAATGACGGGATCTAAATCGTCGACATTGGGCCTTATCTGCAACATTCAAATTAAGATGCAGTTTTGCATGTTATTCAAATTGAAATGGTCAAATTGTTCGGTGGAAAGATGATCTCGATAATATTATATCTTTAAACTCTAACTCAGTTGGTCCTTGACTTAAGGTGCTGGCCCGAAAACCGATTATGTTTTGAAAATCGCAATATCTAAATTTAACAAAATTTTGTATAAAAACTGAGGAGTATCTCCGTCATGCATAGCTCTATCCTTAGCTGAATTTTGGCTTTTCAATTTAGATCCTTAGGTTATTTGTTGTCTATCACCTTTCACACGTATTTCAGCTATAGACTTCCAAATATTTTGATTCGATCTGCACTGAAGAAACATAACTTGTCGAAATGTGCATATGCAGACACCAAATTAACAGGAACTTCGTATTTTGTTATTTATTACCACTGGGCCTATCACTGCTGGTGGAATGTAAGTCCTCCAGGGTATTAAACAACCCAGTAGCCGGTACTTCGGTGCTGAACCGAAAACCAATTATATTTTGAAACGCGCAATATCTTAATTATTTTGGTTGCATGCTATTTTTTCATATAATATAGCCCAAAGCTCCAAAAGATTGTTAAACAGAATTAGTACAAATCCTGATTGTTGGCCTTTACGCATTGTTTTACTCTATCGGTTTTGGGTTGCATTCTATTAACAGGTATTTAATTGTCCGTTATATTTAGCTAGGCTATGGAATAGCCTAGCTATATGGATAGTTCTTGGGGGAAAGTGAGGAGTACGCTTGCGCAGTGAGGAGAACGCATGCGCAGAAGACTATTGACCAATAGGAATTCCAGATTCTCGAAAATCAAAATGGCGTCCAGTTTCGTCCTGATAAAACGGGGCGGGGTTTAATTTTTCTGTTTCCTTGTGGAAGTTGAAAAGTATTATAAACATTTACTATAGGTGCAATATCGCTTAGCCAGATTTATAAATATAGATATGATAAAAAGAATAAGAACAGTAATGTATAAATTTAAAAACAGAAGTTAATAAATGAAGATGAGGTATTGTGCAATAATCAATAATCAATAATATACAAATACTATAAAAAAACTTTTCAATTGTGTTAAACAAAGCGTGATTGTAGTTTGTGGAGATACTTAGGCAAGGGAGAACGAAAGGTGGAAAGAGATAGAATTGCGTTTTTTTGCTGAAGAATAAAGAGCTTCCCTAGGAGAATGCAAAAAAAAAAATTACAGGTTTGATCGAATCAGTGACTGTTTTATCACATGCGCAAAAGAAGAAATTACAAAGAAGTATCGAGAAAGGCTTACTTCAAGTATTGATTTGAGTATACAAATACATCATGAGCTACCACACCCTTTTCAATCAAACATGCAATTTTCTATCCAAGGCTATTCCATAGCCTAGCGTATCGTTTTTATTTCATAAAAACCATTATCCGATTTATATCATCCACTTATGTTTATAAAGTCCCCTCGTGTTTTCTAGTTTAGGGTTTTGTATCGATTTCGTTCAGTTATAAAGTACGTCATATTTATATCTGTAATCACAAAGAACTCAGTGTTAGGGGACGACCATTTCATTAACAGCTTGGCGATTTTGTCTTGAAAATTTATTTATTTTTCTGAATGTATTTCCTCACAAAATGTCACATAAATTATTCATTTGCATTTTCAATACAAATTCTATTCTTCTAATCACAAGTTAATTATTTATTTTCACGTCAAGTATATATTTAAAATACTTTTTCACTTGCACTAATTATTTATTTACAAAAACGCCCAAGCTCTCCCCTGAAAATCAAATGGTTGTCCCCTTAAAAACACACGTTTCTGGAAACAGGTTTAATAAAAGTTTTTGAAAATCTGACATTTAATAATGCTTCAATTCATTTGCAGTTACGAGACATTAGTTGTCGAAATGATAATCAGCTAAATAACTTTATTGTAAAATACAATTAATATACCCAAGATGCATAATAAACGGCAAATTTCGTTATACTGTACACAAATTTCAAACAGTAACCTCTCATAAGCAGCATTAAAACCAAAACAAAATGGAAGGCCATAATCCAAAAGTAGTCAAAAAAGATGTACTCATTACAAAACACTATCGAAATAGGAGGCCAAATCCAGTGCAAAGGATATTCACCGACTGCCGTACAAGGAATGAAGACTTGAAGGGGTTAGAGTTTTGATAAAATGAGTAAATCTTTATAAACTTGTAACTTAGATATTTAGTAATTAGTTGTCTTTTGATTGATCTCTCTGTCGGTGGAATGCTAGTCCCGAAGGTATTCGCCATCCTAGAAGTCCAGTACTTGGTTACTGGCCAGAAAACTCGATTTCATTGGTAAACTTGCTGTATCTATAAACTTTACACATTTTTGTTTGAAACATGAAACATGGAAATATTTCTGCCTCATAAATACAAACTCTGTCCTCTTTCATTTTTATACTCAACTGGTTGTTTATCTGTTCTCTGTCAGTTTTTAGCTCACCTGGCTATGCCAGGGTGAGCTTTTGCCATCACTTGGCGTCCGGCGTCCGTCGTCCGTCGTCCGGCGTCCGTCGTCCGTCCGTCGTGAACTTTTCATTCAAAGATCTTCTCCTCTGAAACTACTGGGCCAATTGGAACCAAACTTGGTCACAATAGTCCTTAGATGGTCCCTTCCAAAAAAGGTATCCGACAGGTCCGTACCTAATCCAAGACGGCCGCCAGCTGGAAACATAGTTTTAACATTGGACCCTATGGGAAAGACATTCAAAGATCTTCTCAGAAACTACCAGTCCAATTATAACCAAACTTAGTCACAATGGTCCTTAGATGGTCCCTTCCGACAGGTCCGTACATAATCCAAGATGGCCACCAGCGGGGAACATAGTTTTAACATTGGACCCTATGGAAAAGACATTCAAAGATCTTCTTCTCAGAAACTACCAATCCAATTATAACCAAACTTAGACACAATGATCCTTAGATGGTCCCTTCCAAAAAAGGTATCTGACAGGTCCGTACCTAATCCAAGATGGCCGCCAGTGAGTGAACATAGTTTTAACATTGGACCCTATGGAAAATACATTCAAAGATCTTCTTCTCAGAAACTACCAATCCAATTATAACCAAACTTAGACACAATGATCCTTAGGTGGTTCCATCCAAAAATTGTATCTGGCAGGTCCATACCTCATCCAAGATGGCCACCATCTGGAACATAGTTTTTACATTGGCCCTATTAATTTAAGGGGAACCCCTGCCCAAATTTTTGAATTTTTATTTGAATTGTGGTCCGAATGTTTCAATTTCAGCATTATGTATTGCCTTGATTATAAGGGGAACCCCTGCTCAAATTTTTTTTGAATGGTGTTCTGTTATGGGTTGTAATGGATGGTGGATCTTTCTGTTGCCATGGAAACCAAACAAGAATACTGCAATTTCAGAAAAAAAAAAGTATTCTGCTAAATTTTATGTTTTGTTTTTCCTATTGGAAATGCATTTTATCTATGTCAGCCATGGTCCAGGTGAGCGATACAGGCTCTTGAGAGCCTCTTGTTATACAGCTTATCATCTTCCAAATGTTTTGATTTGAACGCATTGGAGACATTAGTTTCCGAGATGGTCATCTGTAGACAACACATTTACAGTAATTTCTGTTTAGTTATTCATTAATAACACAAACCTGTCAGCACAACCCACGAATAACCCCGATCCATTTTGTCTAATCCTTTTCTGCTTTACTTCCTGAAAATGAAAATATGCTTGGATTTAGATGTGGATTCATTCACAATTTACCTAATCGAACTGATTTGAGTTGTATGTGAAGGCGCTAGTTTCGTAACCCTATATGCAGATACACGGCGATCATTGATATTATATGTGTTTTATCTCTTAAGAAATGGATTTTTTTTTTTTTTGAAAACTGTTTTTAAGTTTGACCTTTTAAAACCTACAATTACATTTCATATATTTACAGTAAAATCAGACATTCAAATGAAGTCGAACAGATCGAAAACTAATCACCCGAGTAACTAAAAACTGAATTTCGACAAATAATATAATCTATTTAGAGTCATTTGAATGACCGAAAGACAAAATAAGCATGCAAACTTAATACAGAACCAATAAATTATATATAAATATACAAATAAATAAATGGATTTTACAAACTTAAAATGTGGGCCTTTATTATTTAAGTTTGGTATGTAATTCATAGTGCATAATGACCCTTAGATAAATAGCAACAATCGATTGTTTCGATTTCTTTAATTTTTGTACTATGAGAAGTTTTTTTTAACAAAAAATGTCGCTTTATGTCCTCAAATTCTCCCAACATGGTAATGATGTCATAGTTATAAATAGGCATGTACAAGCATGCGTGTGAAATCTCAAAGCGGTATTCCGAAATAAACTGTTGCCTCTGTTGGTGCTTCTCGTTGGCAATGTTGGCTACCGAATATATTGATTAAATAGTAAACTCAGAGACGCCCAAAATGCGGTCGTTGGCTTCGTTGGCTCACATCCGGGGATTTCGTTGGTTTTGTTGGCTCACGTTGGCAAATAATATTATAGTAAGGAAAGAGTCAGTTGGCTGCCGAACGTACTAAATATAACGTAAAAACAAAGGAAGTTTAGAATGGTGTTGTTGGCACCGTTGGCACCGTTGGCAAATCTACAGTTCGCATTGGTACATGACTATATTACTGCAAAGAATTTCATACCGGACACACAATGATATGTGAGTATTTAGCATTAGATTTATATAATTAGTTTTATAGTAATTTAATTTGTTTCCGGCAAGTTCCAGATCCGGGAAAGTAGATAGGGCACAAAATGTGCACCAGATTAAAGTGGTATAGATTTGTAACCCCATAAGTTTAATGGTTACAAGAGGTTACACTGGTTACATGCTACCAACTGGGTACGTAATTGGGAATTGAGTACAAAATTTGAGATGGGAAAGGTAAGAAATAGGAGAAACGGATGGGAAGTGTAGGTTACAAGGGTTACACACATGGGGAATCGAGGTAACAAGAGTTACATGCATGGGGAATCGAGGTTACAATGGTTACACATATGGGGCACAGAGGTTACAAGGGTTACATGCATGGGGAAGCGAGGTTACAAGGGGTTACACATATGGAAATCGAGGTTACAAGGGTTACACATATGGGGAATCGAGGTTACAAGGGTTACATGCATGGAGATTTCAGGTTACAAGAGTTACATGTATGGGGAATCATGGTTACAAGGGTTACACATATGGGGCACACAGGTTACAAGGGTTACATGCATGGATAGTACAGGTTACAATGGTTACATGCATGGGGAATCAAGGTTACAAGGGTTACACATATGGGGCACACAGGTTACAAGGGTTACATGCATGGGGAATAAAGGTTACAATGGTTACACATATGGGGCACACAGGTTACAAGGGTTACATGCATGGGGAAGCGAGGTTACAAGGGTCACACATATGGAAATCGAGGTTACAAGGGTTACACATATAGGGAATCAAGGTTACAAGGGTTACATGCATGGGGAATCAAGGTTACAACGGTAACATGCATGGGAATCAAGGTTACAAGGGTTACATGCATGGGGAATCAAGGTTACAAGGGTTACACATATGGGGAATCGAGGTTACAAGGGTTACATGCATGAAGATTTCAGGTTACTAGAGTTACATGTATGGGGAATCATGGTTACAAGGGTAAAACATATGGGGAATCAAGGTTACAAGGGTTACACTTATGGGGCACACAGGTTACAAGGGTTACATGCATGGATAGTACAGGTTACAATGGTTACATGCATGGGGAATCAAGGTTAAAAGGGTTACACAAATGGGGAATCAAGGTTTCAAGGGTTACACATATGGGGAATCAAGGTTACAAGGGTTACATGCATGGGGAATCAAGGTTACAAGGGTTACATGCATTGGAATCATGGTTACAAAAGATACAGATATGGAGATCAAGGTTACAAGGGTTACACATATGGGGAATCGAGGTTACAAGGGTTACACATATGGGGAATCGAGGTTACAAGGGTTACATGCATGGAGATTTCAGATTTCAATGGTAACATGCATGGGGAATCAAGGTTGCAATGGTTACACATATGGAGAATCGAGGTTACAAGGGTTACATGCTTGGGAATCGAGGTTACAAGGGTTACA
>MJUU01045563.1:9326-38933 GCA_002080025.1 Modiolus philippinarum
GTTCTCAAAGCATTGTTCTGTTACCGGTTTGATCGATGTGCCTACTTACTGGTATGTTCTCAAAGCATTGTTCTGCTACCGGTTTGATCGATGTGCCTACTTACTGGTATGTTCTCAAAGCATTGTTCTGTTACCGGTTTGATCGATGCCAGCTTACTGGTATGTTCTCATTCCATTGTTCTGCTACCGGTTTGATAGATGTACCTGCTTAATGGTATGTTTTCATATCATTTGTTCTGTTACTGAACAGACACAAAGCCAAAGACTAGACTTTGTTTCCACATCAATCGATCATCCTTAGTCGTATTTAGGTTTTGGTCCATAAATATTGCTTATTTACACAGGAAATTTTTTGTTCTTCTTTCGTGTTGGTGATTTTTAAATACTTATTTAATGTTAGTTTGGGAGACGACAGTATTTGACATGTTTCTTTGTCCAAGGTGATATACCTATTTTCTTTATTCATCCCGCCGTGCGCGGTCCCGGCTGAAGAATAGGCCCGCAGCATCCTCTGAGCTTGGAGTATGAGCCATCCTAACAGAGGACCCCGAGGGAACCCCGGGATATAGAAATAGGACCCATTCCGTGGTTGTGCGGGATTAATAAATACACAACCCATCTTTCGGATGGGATGTAAACTCAGGTCCACGTGTCGGAAGAAATGCCACGCTTCCTGCACGTTAAAGACCCCTTGTAGCAAGCTCTTTTTGGGGTGGTCCGTAGGTGATCGGCTACAAGGCTAAATTCCCCGCCCTTGACGACTTTCACCCTACTTTTCCAGTGGCAGTCAGAATTTCCCGTCCCATGGCCATTTCCATACCCCAAAGTGATTATTTATCAACAAACTTGTTCTCGTCTTGATATAGCTGAAATATTGCTGAGTAGACGTTAAACAATATTCAATCAATCAATCAATCTTTATTCATCATCGATGAAGAAATTGACTCCTTTCACTCTTTTATATATGTTGCATTTTCAATTTGATGTGTCCTATGTCTGACAGTTACAAAATCTATCGATTCTGTCTATATTATATGATATTCAGCTGTTTCGCAACATATATTTTTATTTTACAAAATTACTGATACTTTTACATATATGCCTTTTTGCATCGGGTACATTCCGGCGGGGAAGTGGTTGCAATAGGACAATAGAAATCGACCTCTCGTTTAACTGAGGTAGAAATGTTATTTTCGGATTGTTTGTCATAGTTTCAAAATTATAAAAGTTATTTCCTTCAAACAAAATACATTTTTGTTTCATTCCTACATTTCGAATTAATATGAAAACTATGTAGATTGTCGAAGGGGAACGTATAGATGCACATATAATGCACAAATCGGTATAAAAGACCAATGCGGTGCCTGTCTTTCAAAGTGGATCCCCAAAAGGGCCATCTTTTGATTTCAGCCAGAATTTGTATACTGATCGCCAAGAACCCTGTAAATACATGTGCAAATTTTTACGTCTGCCCTTTGCTTCGTTTCTTTAGAATAATAATTCAAACACGATCGAATTTTTATTGCCTATTCATTTTTACTGAGGTTCTTAAAGGATCAATTTCATCATAAAACTTATCCCAAAAATAAAACCAAATTGTTACCATCCTAATATTACAAATCAAATACTAATAAACCGTTGTACGAAAATCTTGAAATCAAACCATTGAAAATACTAAAAGGTAAATCAAACTCCTTTTATTGCCCCATATGTTTTATTTTACAGTGAGTACTCATCACCGAGAGATAAAAAAAGTTCATTTTCTCCCTAAAAAGTAGATCATTCAGAAATCAATTTCATATTGTTAATACGATGCATAATTGTGTATTCAATAATACTTCCAAACTTTGTTTCCGCCCACGCCCTTTGAGAATGTCTATAACTTTTTCTTCATTTTCATGTAATATAGTTTTGACAACACCTAGAGACAGTTTTGAAAACAATGTTTTTGGAACAAATTTGTATTACCAATTGAAATAACTGTCCATACAATATTTGTAGCGACATAAGAAACATAATAAATGAAATGTTAAGTCATTGCACAAAGGTCGCAAATTTGATCTTTTTTAATTTCGGTTGCTATGTTTTACTCGAATAGGCTTAGGTGTCAACGTATATTTGTTCCGCATAACAAAAGTTCCTTTGGAACAAATATAAACATTGTCATAATATTTCTTCCTTTTGGAACAATTATTATATAACATTTATTCCGTCAAGAACAAATACTGTAAACAGATTTACAAGGGAGACAATTTATGCGTATTTTGAAACAAATAACTTTAATACAATAAATTCCAATGAGTCAGGTTTGATTCAGTAACATAATTATTCATATCTCTCATCATTGCAACGTTACTCTTTGAACTGAACCCCCAGAGACTGAATCATACATCATGTATATGGTGTATGGTTCACAACGTATGTTGTATGGTTCATGGTGTATGGTGTTTGGTTCATGTTGCAACAGCAAGTATAAATAATTACAGCATTGAACTATAAGCTGTTTTAAACATGTGAAACCGTATACAAAACGGTCTTGTACTTTAACATTGGTCTGTATGATGGAATCATGCGCTGTTAATAAATAAATTCATTGACGTGCTAATATCGAAAAATAAGGACATGGAGAGCCCCTAAAAATCAGTGGTCATTTTGATGTGAGATTAAAACAAGGCACAAAAATAAAACAAAACGTGAATCCAAGTATTGTGAACGCCTGCAAAGATGAGGGTATTCCAGGAGCTCAAGAAACCTAGAATGGTCTGCTCACATTCTGCAAGTGGAGAAACATAAAGCAAATGGCCCTCTCTTTCTGAACTTTGTGACATACTTTAAATTGACCCCGCAGATCATTCACTTTCCTATGTTTACATTTCAATGTTAGTTACTGAATGGTAATGTACTATTTGGGTTATCAGTGGACTGAAGGACACGGCTTTCACTTTTCCGTCTGTAATTTTTCCATTATTACCGGTCCTATTGTTATTTATATTTTCTTAAAATAGGACGAGTTGGCAAAATATATCAGTTACACAACAGAAGTAATGAAAATTGTAAGTAAGACTGATCATTTTTTAGAGTTTAAGATAAGGGAAAAGCTTAATTTAATACTTAGACTGTAGAATTTTAGATAAGAGAAAGACTGACTAAGAGAAAGACTGACTAAATAGTTAGACTGGAAACAGTTTTGTAGATTTTTAGAAGAGGGAAAAGCATGACTAAAGGACATATAAAACCTATACTGAACAGTTTGACTGGACTTTTTGCAAGGGAAGAGATTGACTTGACAGTCAAACTAGAACAAATAATGAAAGGATATGCAGTAAATGCACATGAGACAAAATCTCTACAAATACATGGTATAACCAATCAATGAACAATGCTTTTGGTATTGTTCTTCATCTTGAAATCATGATGAGATCTTGAAAAATGAGCTTTGCTCATACCTTATAGTAAGTTCAAGAAGGCCCCTAGGAATGGTTTGAGCGGAATTCTTTGTAAGATATCAAACAAGTCTTTTCTGGTCATGGATGCGGGATTGTTAGCAAACAAAAAATAAACTGGCAAAGTGCTCTTATAAACACTGTCATCTGTTGTCTAACAATACTACTAGAGTCTCAAGCTAGTCGACAATTACATCAAATAGACAAATACAATGCACTCATCAAGTCGATAGTAAGAATAATAAAATAGTGAGATTTGGGCACTATAAACAGATGGCGAGAATAGCATTTGGAAACTACAAAAATATAAATACTAAAATTTTAAAGTTGATAGTACATGTATATCCATACGAAAATTATCTCACAAACGAATACACCATAGCTGAAATATATAGAAAGCATGCGTTTTTCGCATGGCGAATCGAAGCATTTTATAGATATTAAGAAAAAGAAAACGCCAAACAATATTTGTTGAAATAACTGAAAACATTTATGTAGATTTTTAGAACTGGAAAGATAGATAGAAGGTGGGGTTGGTAGAACAACGGGAAAACTATCCTGCACCTTTCCTTGTATTGCAGGTACTCCATACAAAGAAGGGAAAATTCCACTCGTCGTGTTTAAGGTAGATCGACACTAATACACGGCGCATTCGATTGGCGCATTTGCGAATCACGAGTCTAATGCGGAATTGACGTGATTTTCAAGCCGGAATATTCCTTATTTGGCCTTTTCATTGTGACGTAATAATAGAGAGTCATACGCTTTCTCGCGAATTAGCTCCCTTTTCCGTAAATATTTTCTATTTCGTTAACAATATGAAATATCTCTCTTAATCAAACGGTGACATATAGATTTTTTTAAGCTCAACATATCGCTGAAGTGTATATCTCTGAAATATTAAAAAAATAAAAAAATCTATCTGATATTTATTTCATATGAAAGCTACATAATAAGCATGTTCTCACAGTTCCCTATATATTCTTTGTAAATATTGCTGAAAAATACTGAATTTGGCCTGATTTTCTAAGCCTTATAACAGAAAAAGATAACCGGTGGCATATCATTTTTATTTTATTTTTTGAATAAAGGGACTAAGACCTACAAAATATCTTAAAATAAAAAAAATCTTTTGATATTTTATTAGGCTCGAACTACCTTAAGCTTTATCCCAAACGAGAAACGGACTGATGTATGGTTTTCATAGATTTCGTCTTTCGTATTTTTAAAGTGTCCTTCGCTTTTTAAAGTGTCCTTCGCACTTTCAATTACGTAAACAATGACGTATATAAATTTGAGATTTTGTTTGGGGCTTTGTTTGCTACAACTACGACATTATGTATGGTTGATAAAGCTATCTCCTGTTTATTGAAGATATTACATTTTTTGCTGCTTCCCGCGTATCTATTTTTTTTTCAAGATAATGATATAGCTGTGATCTATTCAGATAATAAAATCACGTTTATTCAATTTTTTAACAGTCCAAAAATTATCCACCATTAAGCTCAATTTATTTCATCAGATGATTGGTTGAGTGAGAAATTCCGCATTTCGGAACATTGATTAGCAACTTCCTTGAATCTTTGAATAGTTATAAGTTTGCGCCCAATGAGCTGTATTTCAGCTGAAGCACTACGAAAACATACTGGTTAGTTCAATTCATTAAATTATGGAAAGAAAGAAATTGTGGACGGGACAATCGAGGCAATGAACCTTGATTGCCACTGCAAAGGGCGAAAAATTGTTTACGAACCGGACAGTCTGCTTTGTTTATGACCCTGAACGGAGATCAACTTGCTTTACAAGCGGTGATCAGCCATCACTTTATATACCTTATGACTGTTTAAACCTCTTGTTTCATATTTTATTGTGACCAAGTGTCTCTTTGTTTTCTGTATACCATTATACACCAAAGGTTTAACAGAATAGTCTTTTTCTAATTTTTATTACATGTGATAGGATTGAGTGCTTTTTTGTTGATGCATTTTTGAAAATATTTGATGTTACACAGTCCTTAAATTCTGATGCTTTTATTTTAAATTTACTGTTTTTATGCAGATTCAGTATTTTTGGTATATTGTAGTTTTCCTCAAACTCGTGTAAATGATTTATTGCTGTAACCAGCCTCTCAATCACTTTTGACACAGTAGATATTTAGCAATGTTCTTTATTTTGGTCTTCGAGTGGATTTAGTTTGAGTAACTCCAACAGTTTTGTTTCATAGCAAGTATCTCTTGATTTGTAATCTTTTCTTTTGAAACGAGCTGATCATAGAATAGTATCAAGTTTATCAATATCTTTGTCTAGCGACGGCACCATATTCAAGTATAATAGATCATACCATAGGTAGGTAGGCTGTCTTTCTGCACTGGGCAGTGTTTAATTTGAGTATTGAGATTTTAACTGTCGGTAGAAGAGGCACTCATCTACAAATAATTGTACTTATGTTTTGACGAAATGCAGCAATTGCAAAACAATAACCTACTACAATACCTTGTACATTGGATTCTACATTTGCATCAGAAGAATTAGAGATCCCCACGACTTCATTCATTTTTCTCTTTGTGAGAAACTGTAGCAGCTCTTTTATCGAAATGCTTTAGACCGTAGCGAGTAGTGTTTTTTGCATGAAACGGTGTCTAAAGCCTTGAAAAAGTAAAATATATATAGCTTTATCTCTTTGTATGTTTTTGACGTTATTTTGCACGAGAACCTCAGTTGTTACTAGAAGTTAGGTTGTACATGAGTAGCCAGATCAAAAGCCATAGTTAATTCTAGTTTTCTTCACATGTGTCAAAATATGCTTACAGATTGTTTGTTCTAGTAATTGGAATGAAACAAAAACAAAAGTCAGCGAGACTGGTCTGTAGTTTTGCGCAATATATACATATCCCTTTTTGTTGTACCATTGAAATGGGCGCATTGCATTTGCGCCAATTTTCGAAAAGTGGGGTATTTCATTTGCGCCACAAGCTTGTATTTCATTTGCGCCATTTCTCAGGTAACAATTTTACAGGTAAATTTTCAGGTAATAGGAAGTGGAAGCAATATTTAATATACTATTTAATATGTTAATATTGAATATACCACTAAAAATGTTTATAATATTTTTAATATTATATAATTAATATACCAAAGATATGTAAAATTGTCACGTTATCTTATCAGTTGCATCCAGATCAAACAGGTTAAAGGGGGTCGTTGATGCTAAATGCTACTCATCTATTTTATTTTTCTTTATTTATATTTACAATATAGTTTTGGTACTCTGAACCTTTAAAGATGATTGATAAAACATCGCTAGGAATAGGGGTAAAAACGAAATTACAGAACAAAATTGTCAGGAGTGCAAAAATCAATGGCGTTTTAGTAAAATATCTTGCTCGAAATCCAATGTTGGCGAACAGAAAGGGGAAATACAAGTAAAAGTATAAATGTTAAAGTATTTTTACTTTTATCTATACCATTTACCTGTATTTGGCGCAAATGTAAAGTTTTTAATTTGGCGCAAATGAAGTATAGTTTGTGGCGCAAATGCAATATTTTTTTGGCGCAAATGAAATACTTATTGGCGCAAATGCAATGCACCGATTGAAATATGATACCGTTAAGTCTAAATCCTTTTTGATGTATATCTCAGATGGTTGTGCCTTACCTTTTATAACCGGATGAAATCTATATTGAACACGATAAATACTACGACTCTACTGTGCGTGTTACTTTGTTACATCAACATCACTGTTTCCAACTTATTGTCCATATCATCATCTGATTTTGAGCATAACTATATTTCAATATATGATATATTTAGAAATGTTTTCTTTTTTAATTTTGAAGCTAAAAATGGATCCTGGTACAGACGTTGACAATGTTTTAAAGTCACTAGGACAACTTGGAAGGTACCAAAAGATTCAACTATCCCTACTTTTTATTTTTATGGTAGAGAACGCATTTCATTTAATGGCAGCTGTATATATAAGTAAGTAATTTAAGATAAAAGTAAACTGCTGCTTAAGATATTGCGTAATTAATCTGGATATAAAAAAGTTTTCATATTAATACAAAAATACATCTAATGCATCAGTAAACAGCTTTTTAAGTATGAACGTATCATGGACTACGTGTACCAAAAGAGTAGCCTACATATAGAATATGATATCAAATAAATATATGTTTAAAAAATGAATACGGTTTAAAAAAAATCCATAAAAGCTTAAATTCAACCTTTCAACAAATTGGTAAAACAGTTTTATGCAAAAAGCATCGGTTTGAATAGGGCTAAACACTTGGGATCAAAGAGCTCTTAAATTTGAAAATTGCACTATTTTCTTTTCTGTGCTGTACACGTGTTGTGTCTCTGTTTCTTTGTTGTTCACCATTTTGTAAGTGTCTTTGGGTTATTCGTTTTGGTGGTTCGGTTCTCACTTACTTTGTTTGAATTGGGTTTCTTAATCCCAAAACTGAAAGTCGTGTATTAACATATTATTGCAACTGAAAGTAAAACAATGTGTTTTGCAACATGATGTATAACGTTAACTGATGCTGTTTTATGCTGAAGTCTAACAATTTAAAAGTTTTACTGGACATTTGCAATTGGCTGAAGTAAGTGAGAACCGAACCGTCAGTCAAAAGAACGAACAATCCATGGACAACGGCAACATCAGGAACACAAGGAAACAAGGACACCACTTGAGTACATGACAAAAAAGAAAAATGAAGACACACATACAGAGGAACAACACAAACCCAATAAAAATCATGGGTGAGATCAGGTGTACCGGTAGAGTAAGCATCTCCTGTCTTTTATAAGACATCCGCAGTTTTGAACATGTCTATCCGGTAGTAAAGTCAAATCTGATAGAGGAAAAATAAACTTTAGCTGTAAAGGGAAAGATCTGTTGTCATCAGGGAAACAGATATCCCATAGCAATCCACAAGATGGTGATGTCGACCGTAAAACTTCTGTAGTGATGGCTTCAGGTTTTTGATAACGTAGCCTTGCTTAAGTAGTCTATTGGTAAGCAAATGAGCTATATCAAATAATTCACTGAATCGACAAGAAGCCATTGAGTAGCAATGAGTTGTGAGATGTAAACTCTTTGGAATGTTGTAACGAAGAAAAGGACAGTTGACTTTTCGAAAAGTGAAGAAATCGCGTTTGTTATACAGCCTAGTCTGCTGTCAATTTCAAGATAAAGGTCAAGGAACGAGGCCGATGTGGAAGTATCTGTAGTATCCCTAATTTCGAGCTCTCTTAAATAAATAAGTTGAAGATAATCCCCAAACCGAGGGTTGTTTAATTATAAAATATCATCTATATAACGGAAGCTGAAATTAAAGGAATGGGCCAGTTTTTTGTCTTTATTTTGAAGAAGCCCTTCGATGAATTTAGCCTCATAGGAGTAAATAAACAGATCGGCTAAAAGAGGGGCATAGTTTGTGCCTATTGGAATTCTGATTGTCTGTTGAAAAACAAGCCCTCAAAACTGGACAAATATATTGTCGATCACAAACTCTAACATTTTAATCACTTCTTCCTCTGTGTATTTTCTCTGTGATCACAAAATATACCTGTTCTCTACCTATGACAATTCACTTATATCTTCGTTCGCCGTTCTTACGGCGTAAACATCTATGAATTATATCTTTCAGCCAAGATTTCAGCTGTTCATGAGGAATGGTAGTAAAAAGTGTGGATAAGTCAAAAGTTTTAATGCTGTTGAAATGTGATAAAGATCTTAATTTTAGGATGTCAAGGATTTCTTTAGAGTCTTTTAATGCCCACATTTCACTTACATCACTTCTTGAAAAGCTCATATCACACGGTATTTTAGAAGGCCCTTTTTAACAGCAGTCAAGATGAAGGTTAAAAGCTTAGAAAGAGGTTTTGAAGAATATTTTCGGCGTTTTACATTTCCGTAAATTGGCATTACCTTTCCGGAAAAAATATTACGTTTCCGAAAAAAAAAAATAGTTGACGTTTCCAGAAAAAATATATATTACATTTCCAGAAAAAAAAACGTTTCCGCAAAAATGTTATATCTCCTTTGTAAAATATATCTTTGGTTGAAATCCCAAAAGGAAAGTAAAACAGATTTATGGTTTTGTAATATCTCCTCCCTAGACAGAGTAGTAGCTGTGTAGGTTGGATTGCCCTGGGAGTTACCAATGCCTAGTTCTTTCTTTAAACATTCGATGTAATGATTCTTACATATGAAAATGATGTTATTAGGGGCTTTATCGCCGGAACAACAACATATTTGTCATGAATGGAGGACAAATATCTGGCAACATCGGCATTTTGAAAAATGGATGATGCTTTAGTTCTCATTGACCCTCGTAGCTGACTGATTCGTTTAAGAATCATTGACTTCACAGCCTTAATCCACTCCGAAAGAGAATCAAGGTCTTCGTCTTGTACACGCTTAATCCATTTTCTGGCGTAGTCCTCTACTGCATCCATAAGGAGTTTAAAATTTTGGTCCAAGTTGATGGATCGTGGTTCACGAAATTTCGGCCCCTTTGCAAGGATATCTCGGAGAGACGCTGAAATTACTTCTTTCTTTATTTTCAAATTAAAACGGTTTTTGATGATGTTCAATTATATTTCTTTCAAGTGAACTGTAGTTTTGAAAATAAAATGTCTACGAAATTGCCACTTTGAAATCATTGTACCACGATTTGAAGCTGAATTTGTTTTTTTTTCTTCTTTCGAAATTCTTGATTGTAGTGACAACACAACTCGAGGCAATCGACAGATCCCCTGAATATTTATGTCTTTAAATGACTTGTGCTCCGGTAAAAAAAAATTAATCTCCTTCCAGTACAATCTATAATCACATGTATCTCAAGAATCGAAATCAGCAAACCTATCATTTTTTTCGCAGAAATTACTTCTTTCTTTATTTTCAAATTAAAATCACATTTATCCAACACCTGTTTAATTTCATACTGAGCAGAGACATATTCAACTCTAGACTACTTCTGATATTTCCCTGTGTACATTTAATCCTAAGATTTCTTCTTCATATGTATCAACTAACATTTTAAATGAAAAGAGTTTTTCACCCTGTATATATTTATATTTTGATGTATTGTATTGTAATGAAGAACAATACTTACTGTTAATGTTTTTAGATTCAAATAAACTCAATATTATCACCATACATGTTTGAATCTTTCTTCTCAAATGATAACTATTCTTGTCCCTCCGGCCTACTCAGTTGAAATTTGGGTCACCTTTATTCGGGATTGTCAATTACTGACCCAAAGATTTGAAAAAAAATATGTGGTTTAACATTTTTGTTTTTTTTTAATATAATCTTTTTATGTTGTACCAAAGCAGAAATTATGTTAACATATCAAATGTGCAATGCTTTAAATTCAGGTTACAGACCGGATTACAGCTGTAGAAATATTAGTGTGACAACTTTTCTTCAGAACAAAAATCTTCCAGAAAATATAACAGAGATTGAAGTCTCATATGGGAAATGTAAAGTTGACGTAGATGTAAATGATACCGATGCCGAATTTCACTATCGGGATTCATGCCCAAATGGTTATGAATATAACATCCCAATTGACAGATCTACAGTAACTGAGGTATTTAGACATTATTTATCCACAACAACTGAAATTAAATAAAGCTAACAATGATTCTAGATGTTGCCCTTTTCTGGATTTGACTATCATTATTGACTCTGGTAAAATCAAAACCAAAATATATGATAAAAGGGATGATTTTGATTTCACTCTTACTAATTTCCCTTTTCTTGACGGCGACATTTCCCTTGCTCCATCCTACGGGGTGTATATTTCTCAACTGGTACGATTCGCACGAGTTTGTTCTACTCTTGATGATTTCAATGAACGTAACTGTACTATCACAGCCAAACTTTTACAACAGGGTAACCGATTTCATAAGTTGTTGAATACATTTAAGAAGTTTTGTAATAGATATGAACATGTTATATCTAAATATGGCATTACTCGTAAACAGCTTATTACTATGTCATTTCTAATCCTCAATTTTACGGAAATGTTGTTAAAAATGCCAGAAATTGATTAAAAATCCAGAAAAGCTGGGACGTAACTTACATTCTTAAGTAATAGGGGATATCGGCAAGATATTCTGCTTGTATCCGTTAAATTGGCTTTGAGACCTAGTGACCTGAAAATTTTGCACACACACTGGCCTCTTACTGATACTGCCGATGTCTACTGGAATTTATGATAGTTCTTGACCAAACCCTTCGGGAAAATTTGAGTTTGATTTTTCTTCCGTAATGCGACAGTGTTCTACCAGCAGACTAGGCTCCTTGAGCTAGCCGGCAGTCTAGCGGCGAGCACCCCTTGACCCATCTTTCAAATTTACGTATTGTCTTTTTCTCTCCTTTCGAGGTTGTGGTCATGGAGTTAGTAGTCTACCTGTATTGGGTTTTATTCGTATGTTTTGTATACTATAGGGAAACGGGACAGATAAAGGGGAGGTTTGGGTACCCATAAACCGGTTTAACCCTACCGCTGGCTTTTGCAAGTGCCGATGTTACATACTAGTCTTTCCCCCATACCAGGGTTTCCCCCCGGAAAAATGAGTATATACTCAGATTTCCCCCCGGAAAATCTAGTATATACTGGATTTTCCCCCGGGGTAAAATGAGTATATACTAAAGTTTCCCCCTACGGAAAGTCTGGTATGTGTATACACATACTAGTTTTCCCCCCATACTAGAACTTCCCCTTTATGAAGAGGAACTTTGCAAATTGCAGTTAAGGTAACGACGTTGACTTCATCTTTCATCTAATCTTGAAACACTTAAAAGAAAGCAAGATAGTAGAGAACAAGTTTACTCAAATGGACAAAATGAATAGCAAAGAAAGCATATTTAAGACTTAAAAAACTGTGAGCAAAGTTTACTAATATATAGCCCCTCGCTCCCCCATTTTACTCAAGAAAAAAAATCAAGTCATATCAAATTTTTAATTAGCTGGTGCTCAATGGTAATATCCACTGAACATTCTGTGAAAGTTTCGTTTACTTTTTACGAGTGGTCTAGGAGGAGTTGTACGCCTATTGCGGACTGACTAGCGAACGGACAGACGAACAGACGAACGGACGAACTGCCACCATGATCACTTAAAGCGGGGATATAACAAGGGGACATATATACTTCTGAAAATCAGCCCAACAGTATCTGATCTGCAAATAAATACGAATGTGGTGTAAAGCAAACAGAAAACTTTTTCTGTACCAAGTATTTATATCAACTCTATATAAATAGTATCAATGTACTTAGAATCGTGTTCATCTCCGCCGGATTTGAGAATGTTTGTTTTTTTCAGTTCAAAAGACAATCAAATTTAAGGGTCTATTGTAAGAACCGAAACGGAGTTAGAATTGGAACACGAAAGCCGAATGGAATGACTTTAATCAATTGTATTTATTTTTTGTCGTTTTATAAAAGTTATATTTTAAGTGCCCTTTTTTTTCTTTCTGTCTTTTTTCTTCTTTCTTGTTTTTTAAATCGTGGTAAAATAGTTTCCCAAAATGGAAAAAAATGATGTTTAAAATGTCGGAAACGCCATTGGTATAATAGATGACGCCTTATTGATAACGGACACATATATCAGTATTTGCCAAAAACAGATATATCAATATTCCTCTGAAGTTGAGGTAGGAGAAGCGAACCATGCCTTTTATTCCGGAAGGGATTAGATTTGATCCGAAATTTCCCCTTGAAAAAATGGCACAGAGATAACTGGCTATATAAAATCGGCTTCTACTCATAAATCCAATGTTGCAATCAAGCAAAAGTACATAAGACGCCATTTAATAACCAATTACTTGACAAACGAGAACGAAATACAGGTACAAAAGTGCTATCTCTCAGGTCTAGTTTACATCCAACGTGGCCATCTAAAGGGTCATACTTTATAATTTAAACTTTTATGAAAATCGTTTTCAAAGCTTATTTTTAAAACACATTGCCTATTGATTAATCGCCAACAGTCCTTTCATGTTGAATGCAAATCTTGTGAAAAAGCATCATTACAATATAGTTCTTTCATAGCGCGGACCTCAACGAGAGCACCATGTCAGTTGATATAATTAACAATCATTACTCTTTATCAAAGAAACTATTTATCCATCCATATAAGAATTTCCGAAAATTGGCCGAATGTATATTTTCCGATTATGTACTTGCGGTTATAGTGGACTAGCAATAGCCATATCTTTTGTAGCTAGCCAATACTGGAGACAATTTTCGTTGTTAACAGAAAAATCCATTTATTTGTGATTATCGTATTAATTCCAGTAAAAATTCACGTATTCATATATTTGTATTTGAATTATTACACGTTATATGTTTTATAATAATGTTTACATTATTTTTTTTCATAAGCAGTGAATATATTTAGTATATAGCCAAGGGGGAAATTCCAGTATGAATTCGGACAAAGGGGGAAAATGTAGTTTATACTCAATTTTCTCCCCTCAAATTTTAGGGGTAAAAATGAGTATATACTATTTTTTCCGGGCGGAAAGACCAGTATATACTCATCTTTCCGGGGGGAAGAATGAGTAGGGGGAAAATCTAGTATGTGACACCGGTACCAAGTATGGCTGTCCCGAGTTCCTATCGTTGTCTACGTTTGTCTTTTGTCTTATACGTGTTTTTCTTGTGTAGTTCCCTTGCAAATTGTTGCATGTAATTATAATTTTCAGCCATTGTAGGTGTTTCCTGTTATCCATTTTTAACATTTTAACTTATAACTATCAAAATAGAAACAACAGAAAATAAGGGACTTTCGAGATAGGAGCTTTCATGTAATTGAAGGCGGAAACGACTTCCTCAAATATCAGTAATACGGAACGCCTGAATTCTTGACCAATTGAAATAAACATATACCACATTAAAAACAAAATATTTATCAAATTGAAGTACATACTTATAATTTTTTCTCCATTGCAATTCTTTAACTGAATTCGCCGTTTCAGAAACTAAAGCATCGTGGGTAGAGCGTACACCAAAATACATTGATTGTTCAATTAAATAACATAACGTCATTGGACGAAAATCGATTGTTCGTACACCAAAAATTCAAATACAATCAAAGTACCCACAATTCCTTAGTTTCTGGAACGGCGAATTTTAATTGACGAAAAACTTAATTAACCTGAAGCGCTACAATAGATTAGATATAAATCACCCTCAGCTCATCAGTGTTGATTAATACGGGACTTCTGACTCGTGTTCAAACCGGAATAGGTTTTGATACTATACGAAAAAACTCAATACATCAACACACTGAGAGGGAATCACTAATGAACACTGTTGAGCTAAGGGTGGTTTATATTAAATCTGTTGTAGCGCTTCAGGTTTATTGTTTTTCGTCAATTAAAATTTAGTTAAAGAATTGTCATGTGGGAACAATTCGAAATAATCACTTCAATTTCATAAATAGTTTTGTTTTATGTGGAATATGTTTTTTCCAATAAGTCAAGAATCCAGTCACCCCGTCTCACTGGTATTTCAGGTGATCGTTTTTCAGACTTCAATTACACGAGAGTTCCTATCTCGAAAGTCCCATATTAGTGATTCCCTCTCAAAGTATTGATGGATTGATTTTTTCCGGCATGAACATGACTCAGAAGTTCCTTATTGTACAGTCTGATGTGTTGTGTTTGTGTTTTGCAATGTTCTATTGCAAATTTGTAGTATTTATAAAGATATAAGAGATTAATAAATCGGTAAACAAAACCAAAGTATATGCCAGAAAAAATAGTCACAATGTTATAGGAAAATAACTGAGGAATTAAAACAATCACAAAAAGTGTAGATCCGAGCAACAGAAATGATAGACATATAAATAAATGTTAGATGGATAGGCGAAATTTCATCTATTAAGTAGTTTCTCAATATTAAAGTTGGTTGATTAAAATTTAGCTTTAATGATTATCCATATATTTAGAGGATGATTTCTTGCTTGCATTACACGCAAGAAACAGTCACTAAAAAGATCGTGTCATACAGCAAACCCCAATAGGTATCCCTAATACCTACTGAAAACAATTTGTACTCCGAATTCGACTGACACCTTTTCACTTTTTTAATTCGTGTCACTTGTAATACAATTTCTCATGTTTTTACAACTTTAAATAACTTTGCCTGATGTTTTTCAGAATATTAATTAAAAAATTCAGTTATCTAAAAATGTTAAGGATACTAAACCTACAAAATGTTTAGTCCGTTTGTAAAAGGTTGATCTGGAGTGCAAGTAATTTGTGAAATATGACAAATGGTTGCTTCCTTAAATTCTAATACATGTATATAAATTTCAGTGGAATCTTGTATGCGAGGGAGCTGCCAGGTCTGAACTAGCCCAAACAATGATAATGGCTGGGCAAGGAATAGGTGCCGCCATATTTTCACCAATAGCAGACCGTTTTGGGCGGAAACGTGCAAATGTCGCTGCCAGAATTTTGTATATGATTGCTGGTATTACTGCTATGTTCTCCCCGTCTATAGCAGTATTTTCTGTTTTTAGACTTCTCATCGGAATTTTTCAAGGGGTAGGTAAATAAATCATATATACTTTAAATAATTATATAATTTAATCACATATATGTTGAAGTTCTGCTCTCTGCTTCAAAAACAACAATAATGCGCACTTGACTTGCAACCGCATGTGGTAAGGTTGTTTATTAAAAGTATTCTTTGCATCTCAAGAAATAGCTGAAATTACCTTACTATGATATTTCGCAAATGTAAAGCTACTTTTGCATCCCAAATATGAGAAATATTCAGTTAATTATTGTTTTCAAAACTTCGGATTTGACTACCGACTTTGACATTTTCCTGGATTGACTCACTCACAGTGTGACGGGTGCTGTTAACAGAGCAGGACATGCTCACCCTTCTATCTTCTATACCCTTATATCACCTGATATCTCTCTCAGTTTCACTGGAGTTCACACTATGAGTGGCTTTGTTTTGAATGTTGTGATTTCTATTTCTGTGCTTTGTATCTGTCTAACGTCATTGTTTTCTGTGTCTAACGTTATTGTTTTCTGGTGTTCTTGTTTTGGCCATGTCTTTGGACTTCGATTTTTGTAGATTTCACTCCCACTCCAAAGGCATTCTACTGTCGTTGTTTCTCAGAATGAATGTTATATTGTAATGTTATAAGACTCAAATCAAACTATTGAACATATATCTGGGATTTCAAACCTCACATCAGCTAAAGTAAAAAATATTTTGGCCATAATTTACAAGTATATATTTTTATGCAATGACAGGGATCGGTTTGTACCATTACTACATTAACTATTGAAATACTGCCTAAAGAACTACGTCACAGAGGAGAAGGACTTGGATTTTCTGCTTGGACTACTGGTATCATCTTTACTTCTATACTGTGCTACTTTTGTAGAGACCTACCATGGCGATATCTTCAGTTAGTTCTTGGATTATTGTCATGGCATGTTGTTTTTGATTGGATGTAAGTATTATGTTGGAATTTAGCGAATCGTTTAGTATTTTAATTACACAAAAAAAAATTAATTATCTGAAGATAGATCTTGTTTAGTCAAGTTTCAGGTATATAGTCCCTTAAGTCTATTTCAATGTGATAATTTTGCAACAACCATAAGAAATGCTGAATATTTTCTTACATAAACATATTTTCAAAATGGATGCCAATAGCAGACAGATAAATGAAACTTGTACGTTTCAATGATTTGAAAGTGTTTCCGTTTTACGGAATATGAGGTTATAAAAAACGACGGCAATAGGATGCCTGCCGAAGGAACAAAGCAAAGATTACATAAATTAAAGACGAGGCATAAACGAAAACAACAGTAGATGGAAGACCAAAGACACGACACACCCGCCAAACAAACGAATATAACAAATACAACACCCACAACTAAAGCAATAGCAATGTGAACGCTAAAAATCATAGTAAGATCAGGTGCCCCGGAAGGGTCAGCATGTCCTGCCCAGTCACACAGTCAGTGAGGTATGAATGGTTTTCGAAGATCTGTTTGGTAGCTGCTTGGATATTTTCATTTTCTAACCCTAAGACAAAACCATTGAAAAATCAATGGTACGTTTTACCTCTCTAAATCTCAAACAGTACCAAAGTAAAAATCTCTTTAGTATTCAGACTATAACAAGGACAAATCGACACTACAACCATAAAGGCACAGGAAAAAAAAGTTTGAATCTATGCAATGCAATGTTCTGTTGTTATTATGTGGACATCTTACATCAATAAATAAAAACTCGCTCGTATCTTGAAGATCAAGACTGCTTCAAACCGATACAAGAAGTCTCAAAACACTGTCAACCATTACCCGACATAGAACTAAATGTCCTGAAAGTAATAATAAATAATTGTGTACAATATATATTAAAACACCCGAGATACTGTAAATTTACTTTATGCAAATGGCTAATTCGATTTTCAAATTAAGATATTGTTAATTTAGTTCTAGACTACTGGGCTGGTGAATTCCCTCGTGGACTAACGGTCCACCAGCAGTGGCATCCACCAATTGGTAATGAATATCAAAATAACGAAGGTCATATTTTATCAAGTTTTATCTAAATTTCTTTATTACAATATATTTTATTACTATGTATTACTCGAATTTATTGAACAGGTTGGGCGTGGCTTTATTTTCCCTGTCTTGTAGGTAATTTTAAGACGAATAATCCCGATATAATTGACCCGTGACCAGTCAGGTCGATTAAATAGAATATAATATTTGTATTAATTGATACTTATATTTTAACAGATTTTTAGATGAATCTTTAAGATGGCTTATTGCAAACGGAAAAAATAAGGAAGCAGAAAATATAATAAAGAAAGCTGCGAAAATGAACAAGAAAGAATTTAAAAGTATTATGAATTCCATAGAAAAGGAAAGTCTAATGACACCAGTGGAAATGCAGATTACACCACCTACTGAAGAAACAGTTTTTAATAACGGGAAGCTGGAAGATGAGAGTAAAGCATATGACACAAAAACAGTACACAAATACTCAGCTTTGACAATACTCAGACACAAAACTATTCTTATAATGTCTCTGTTGCTTTGGTTTGTGTGGTACGTATCTTATATCGTAAAACTTAAACCAGAGGCTCCCTGGAGCCTGTATCGCTCACCTGGCTTTCACTTGCCACAATCGAGCTAACATTGTAAGTTATACAAAATATCAAAATACCGAAGTTACTGTTAATTTATTTTCTGCATATGCGCATTTCGACAACTTATGTCTCATCAGTGCAGATAAAACCACAACATTTGGAAGTCCATTAACCAAAGCGTGTAAAATCTGATGGAGAACAAATAACCAAAAGGGTCTAAATAGAAAAGCCAAAATTTAGCTAAGGACAGAGCTATGATTGATCTTCAGTCTCTCAAACTTTGGTAGCTCGTCAAAAATCACACACTGTATTTAAAGTCTGATAATGTTTTCCTATATTTCTTTGTTGGGCTTTTTTGACAAAAAACATTCTTGCTAAGGGCCACTTCAACACCAGTTTTGAAATCGAGACATCATTTTGTAAATGGCGGTCAATGAACAAATTTCAACATCTGTTTTGAAGTCACAACATCAATAACTATTTGGAAACCAAATTTCATTGAAATCGGACACTGTTGAATTTTCCCGCCTTTTTTTGCAGCCATTTTGAAAATGGCCGTCAGCGAACAATTTTCAAGATCAGTTTTGAAGTTGTGACATCAATACCTATTTGGAAACCAAATTTCATTGAAATCGGACAATGTTGATTTTTCCCGCCTTTATTGGTGGCAATTTTGAAAATGGCGGTCAACGAACAATTTTCAACACCGGTTTTGAAGTTGCTACATCAATATCTATTTGGAAACTAAATTTCATTGAAATCTGGCATGCTGAATTTTCCCGCCTTTTTTGGCCGCCATTTTGAAAATGGTGGTCAAGGAATAATTTTCAACATCAGGTTTGAAGTTGCGACATCAATACCTTTGTGGAAACCAAATTTCATTGTAATCGGACAATGTTGAAGTTTCTCGGTCTTTTTTAGCGGCCATTTCGAAAATCGTTGTCAACGAACAATTTTCAACACCAGTTTTGAAGTGGCTACATCAATATCTATTTGGAAACCAAATTTCATTGAAATCGAACAATGTTGAATTTTCCCGCCTTTATTGGTGGCAATTTTTAAAATGGCGGTCAACGAACAATTTTCAACACCTGTTTTGAAGTTGCAACATCAATATCTATTTGGAAACCAAATTTTATTGAAATCGGGCAATGTTGAATTTTTCCGCCTTTTTTGGTGGCCATTTTGAAAATGGCGGTAAACGAATAATTTTTAACATCAGTTTTGAAGTTGCGACATAAATACCTTTTTGGAAACCAAATTTTATTGAACTCGGCCAATGTTGAATTTTCCCGCCTTTTTTAGCGGCCATTTTGAAAATGGCTGTCAACGAACAATTTTCAACACCGGTTTTGAAGTCGCTACATCAATATCTATTTGGAAACCAAATTTCATTGAAATCGAACAATGTTGAATTTTCGCGCCTTTTTTGGCGGCCATTTTGAAAATGGCGGTCAACAAACAATTTCTAACACCAGTTCTCAAATCCACACAGCATGGCAAACATTTTATCAATTTACACTTAACCTTCATCTTCTAAAGTTTTGGAAATAAAAGATGAAAAATATGAGAATTTTGAAAATTCCATGAAAAAGAGCAATAACTCCTACAAGGGATTTGAATTTTCTTCAAAAGTTCAAGGTTGGTAGATCTTGATATGCTGAACTTTTTTGCAATGTACACTTGACCTCTATCTGTTACACTTTTTGAAATAAAAAATAAAGAATGCACAAATTTTGAATATTTTACGGAAAAAGGGCAATAACTCCAAGACGGGTTTTCGGATTTTCTTCAGAATTGCAGGGCAGGTAGATCTTGCTATGCTGATCACTTTTACCCATGTCAGATTTTTGATATCTTTAACGGTTTTCGAGTTATTGGCCAAAACGGCGGCCATGTTGTTTGACCTACCGCCTTATTAAACACAATTTTGAGAAGCCATACTCTGGTGATGATTCAAGCCAAGTTTGGTTACATTTGGCCCGGTGGTTTCAGAGGAGAAGATTTTTGAAATTGTTGACAGACAGACGGACGGACGACGGACGCCGGACGACGGACGCATAGTGATGGCAAAAGCTCACATGGCCTTTTAGGCCAGGTGAGCTAAAAACTGAATTTTTAAAAGTACATGTACACTGTTAGATCATACGACTAAAATAGGGGTAATAACAAAATTACCAAACAGAGTGGTAAAGAGCCAAAGTTCATGAAAAAACAAATCAGGTGGAATCCACCGACAAAATTGTCGACCGCAATGGTCCTAACTTGGTACAAGCATTTCAAAACATACGGTGGGTTAAACAGGTTTTATTTGATGCCAAACTTCCTCTTCCATTACGGTAGTGTCCGATAGCAACTCAACAGCAATTGCCATTGAAAGGTCTTTAACAGTTAAAAGAAATGACCATCCCAGTACTTAGTAAAAAATTATCTTGAATCAAATTAGTATTTGCTCAGAGTTCGGCCCGAAACTTCAAATTTTTTCCACAAGGGACTGATATCTATTAAAAAACTTTTTAAATGATCTTATGACAACCATAAATGCATTCGACATTTTATTCAACCATGTGTTCTTGTCTTTAAAACTATCTTCATCATCACATCCACCCTGCACTGCAAGTATTGTAACTTTCAGTTTCATATAGTGCTCTTCATTTCATCCTTAAGAAAATTCATGTTGGCATTTTTGCATTCGACACGACGGGAGATAATGTGATATGCACGTGAAGC
This sequence comes from Modiolus philippinarum, assembly GCA_002080025.1. Lineage (NCBI taxonomy): Eukaryota > Metazoa > Mollusca > Bivalvia > Mytilida > Modiolidae > Modiolus > Modiolus philippinarum. The sequence continues at coordinate 30,656 of MJUU01045563.1, forward strand.
TATTTAACAAATCAAAAAAGACAAGCGGTCAACAGATCGGGTGCGTTAAACAGACAGCTGTTGACAGCCAACAAGTCTTTTAGGTATTCAGAAAATAAGAGCCAGATTGTTGATTTTTATTTTTTATGTATTTGTATCAGGAGACTTCTATACGGTATTTAACCCATCAAGCACATGCTTAACATGTTTCCTTTTCACTGTTATAAATACTAGTATATATATACTGAGCTTTTACGCCGAAATACTAATTTGTTTAAATTCCCTTATCTTGTAGGGTAACAAATACCTTTACCTACTATGGATTGATGTTGACCACTTCAAAACTAGCTGGAGATAGATACTTAAACAATATATTAGCATCATTGTCGGAAATTCCTGCCATTATTGTTCAACAGCTTCTTCTTAACAGGTGAAATGTCTTCCTCTAGAGTATTACATATTTACAAATGGGAGTAATAACAAAATTACCGAACAGAATTGCCAAGAGCCAAACTCCACGAGGCAAACAAAAAGACAAAAGCAGGTGAAAACCACAGCAATAAATTGTCGACCGCAAGGGTCCTGGCTTGAAACAGGCATTTCAAACGAAATGGTAGGTGAAATCGGTTTTATGGCGCGCCAAACCTCCCCATCCAATGCGGCAGTGTCCGGTAGCAACTCAACAGCAAAGGAACAAACCAAAGGAAATTTAAAAAGAAAGATATTTTAGTTACAACACACGGTGCATAAATAAAGATAATTATGTTGTCTTCGCTCACATGAAATATTTCTATACTGAATAAAGATTAGAACAAGTTTTGGGTTGAAGCTCAGAACCAACCAGCTAGATTTATAACATGAATAAAAAGAATTTCAGTGTAGTCTCTGACGAAAGCAGTCATAAAAAACACCTACACCACCACAACCAATCTGCAACTAACAGATGAACATGTCTACAACTTAATAAATAAAATAGCGAAAATATAAGTGTCGAAACTGTAGTTTGACGTGAGTAATTCTCGAAATCCCACCAAGATAAGCTTATATACACGTACCTACGCCGTATCACTCCTTTAAACATCCGCACGTAAATAGTCTTTAACTTAAAGAAATTCAATATCACAAATACTGAACATTTTTTTTGTCAGGAGCCGAAATCAAACCGCCAAACAGTCAAAGTAGGTGCAAAAATACCTTCAAAATTGTAAATTGCAATTGTCCCTAATTGGTACATGCATTTCAAAAGAAATGGTGGTTGAATGGTGCGCCAAACCTCCCGTTCCATTGCTTTAATGTGGACAACAATTGCTATTTAAAGATTCTTTGAATATGATTAGAAATGTTCAAGTCAAAGAGTCTTGAATCATTTGAACCAAAATAATTGATTATAGCAAAATTACAGTCTATATGGAAAATTGATTATGATATGTTAAAATATATCAAATACAAAACAAAATATTTTGAAAAAGAGCTCTGCGCTAGGTATATACTTTTAATGTAACAAAATTCTGTAAACTTTAGACCTTATACATGTTATTTCAAAATTTTTGTTTAAATGAAAAAAATGGAAAAACTGGTAGACAGCGTTGGTGATGCATCAAGGGTCTGAAAGTCCACTAGCTACCCAATCGACCTGGATGTAATTAACCACAAAACTATCTTAACCATGCGGTCACACATGCCACCTATTTAATGTAATAAGCTTTTAAACAAATTTTAAAATCTAAAAAAGGAATTAAAAAAAGATAGATGATTTTTCTACAAATTTGTCTATTCTTTATCTCTTCTTTTATAATTCTGTGCACTTCTGAAATTCTTTCTTTGTTGTAGCTGACTAATAAATAATAAAATCATTACATTGTCCGATCATTCTTTCCAACACAGTCGAACTGTACGTAATTGAGAAATAATTAAATTTATATTTTCAGGATTGGCCGGCGATATCTTTTGATTTTGTTCCATGGCATAAGTGGAACAACTCTTATATTGGCAACCCTTTGCACAAATTATGCAAGTATGTGAAGCTGTTTAAATTTTCATATTTACAAAAATATATAACAATGGAATCTAGAAAAAGTATGGTATGGAGATGATGTTAATGAAAAACACGTAAAATATGCTTACATCTATCAAGACTTTGATGAACTGATTTCAGAAATTCAGCGTCAGTGCTTATACAAAACATTGCAATAGTTCTACAATGTAGTTGCATTCTAAATCAATCTAATAGATCCAGAGTTATAACTGCATTTACACATACCGAATTTGACATAAAATCGGACTTTTGACTTAAGCGTGACGAATGTCACATCTGTAGTAGGTCATGCTTACCCTTCCGGAGCACCTGATGACATTCCCGTTTCCATAGGGTTCTCATTGTAGGTGCTTTATTTTGCTGGCATTTGTATTATGTATTATTTGTTTTGTCTTCGACATTTATGTTGTCTGTCTGTGTGTGATCCTGATATTGCAATGTATATTTCTAGTTTGATGATATTTAGGTCGTTGCTTTGGTATCCATTTGGATTTAAGTGTCCTGTATCTGTAAAATTTTATTACACATTTCAATAATATTTTATACAAATGTGGATGTAACCTTTAACTTTACCAAAAGAGAATTCTAATTCTATGTAAATCGTAAAATTTAAGCAATTTTAAAATGCCCTCAACATTATTACCATTTTGACAAAGCGTTAGCCTTCTGTTACATAGCAACATGTACCATAACATCAAAAAGGTACGTTATATGCACAAAACAACAAGTCTTAAGTTAAAACATTTTTGGAGAAATATGTCTTAAATTGCGATGACGATTTAATTAATTGAAACTGACTTTTGTGAACTATGCAGGTGACAGTGATAAATGAGTAGAACTTTGAAGATCCTTATTTCACTTCTAGAACCATTATAATTTTATCGAATTACAAGAAATTCATCTAGTACAAAATTGAGTTACCGTTTAAGTAAAATTCTTACGGCAATTTAATTTACTCCATTTTGTAATGTTCTTACGGCAGTTACTTTTCAGATAATTATGCTTGGTTGCCACGACTAGCCACAATATTTTCAATGGTTGGGAGATCGTCTAGTATAGGTTCCTTTAGAAGTGTATTTTTATATACTCCAGAGCTATATGCTACAAATCTCAGGTAAGATTTTTCAACCTCGGGTTAACAGTTGATATGTACAGTCTTCATTCTTGTAAACAAGTAAAGGGCAAGTAACGGACCCTAACATTAGAATGGCAAACCAACTCGGCAAAGGACCTTTAAACTTTTGTAGAAACAATGTCTATAATAATTTCTGAACGCGTAATTTTCTAAAAAGTAATTTTTTTTCGACGTCTTCTTACTTAACTAAAAATCTAGCATTCTGACCAAGGAAACACGTTAATGCCGTATCATTCGAAAGATGGTGCTACTTCTAAGAAATATACGCCATCCATCTTTGTCGTTAGTGATATATTGATTGCATGAAAAAAGTGTACTTAAACGTAGGAACCAAATTCATCAATTAGACATATTTGAAACTTTCAGAGATGAAAACATTTATAAGAAGGTTTCTGACAATGATCACTACCACATTTTAATTTTTACTTTATTTTAGAGCTAGTGTACATGTCTCAGCACGTTGTTGCTCAATACCAGTCATTTATCAGCATGTTCTTATTATGAGTTTTATGTTGTAGAAATGTGGGGCTAGGAATGGCTTCGACTGTCGCGAGAATTGGGTCAATGATATCACCTTTTACAAGTATTCTAGTGAGTATTCACAATTTCCTTAGAAAAACATATTTGTATAAAAGCAATAAATAATATGAAACTATATAAATGTCGATGAACACTAAGCTTTACTCTGATGGTTTGCATACATTTTTGTCCTATAACATGATACCTAAGAAGTAGGTCCAGTTCCAAATCTAAACACAAATAAACGTAAAAAAACCTTAACGACACATTTGTAAAAAAGACATATTTTAGGTAAAGTCGAGCCAATTATCTGGTTTAATTGAAGGACAAGCGTTAACGAAAAAGAAATGACAAAAGGAACTCTTGCATGATTTTGCGATTTGTTCACGATTTGTGGCACCTGAAACATATCTATGTTAAGTCCGACAGAACAAGAAATTCGACTTGTTTTGTATTTCAAAAATTGACCCATTTAGCACTTCATGAGCAGCAAACCAGCACTGACTGATAAACTAAGCGAATTTCAATGACGCTTTACAACATAGTATGAAAGTTGTACACTCAATCAATACGGACACTTTCAAAATTAAAGAAAACGACATGCTATCTCGGAATTTCGATTGTTATTTTCTGTCATGAGGTTACGTCTCACTTAATTAAGTTATGTCACTCTCAGTTTCACTGGAGTTCACACTGTGAGTACCTATGTTTTGAATGTTGTGGTTTCTGTTTCTGTGCCTTGTAGCTGTCTAACGTCATTGTTTTCTGTGTCTGACGTCATTGTTTTCTGTGTTCTCGTTTTGGCCATGTCTTTGGACTTGGACTTTTGTAGATTTCACTCCTTTGTTCCTTCTGTATTCTACTGCCGTTGTTTTAATGTTTCAAAATATATATTTTATGGCGGATAACGTATAGAGTGATCCCAGTTTTTATGAATAATTACGATATTACATTAAACATTAGTTTATTGATATTTTCTTTCTTTTTCATCTGGCATCATGGTATTTGGCTTCGGTGGAGCAAATTCTGCTTTCAAACACTTGATGACACTTCCGATTCTTGCTTGATTTCACTCTTCTTTTGCTCGATTTACTGTGACGTCTGTGTTTGTTATAAGCAATGAATTGATATGGAGTATGTCTCTATCTCTATTTTTTATTTTCAAGTATTGAGTCACGTTATCGTTGGTAATACTTGTAAATGTGTAGAATACTGCTCAGCATCTACATGCAAAATTATACAACATCAAACAATGTCACTTTGATACCGAAAGTTGTACCCTTTATATACTAAAGGTGTCATACAAGAGTAATTATTTTCTGTTTAATATAAAAAAGTAATATAGTTTAGGTCATTTATTTCGCTACTGTTTTTATTTAAGATTTTTCAAGTGTTTGTTTTTTGACACTGAAATGAACTAAGTTTTGAAACTTTTACTCAGCAAAGCCTAATTTAAATACACTTTCGTCATTTGTCGATGGTTTGCTAATTTTGATGAAGGATCTCTAGTCCCAAAGATATTTCCAAACAATTGGCCGTTTATATTTTGCTGCCAAGAGACCATGAGATAAAAAGTATCCAAAGTTGCCAACGTCAATCTATCAATCTTTCATACGTTTTGATTTTCTTATCCGGCAAATCATTAGATTTTATTTGCCTTAAAGAGACACGAATGACAATTGTCACCCGTAGTGATCATTGTCAGTGGTGCCACCACTACGGTAAAATTTACCATGCAAGGTATATTCATTGTTAGTTATAGTTCCACCCTAACAGTGATAACTATAAGTTGTGGTACCACTCGACTAGTCCAATCGTAGTTACTCGTTTTCGCTAGCCGAGTAGTTACTATTGTCAAGTAGTATTCATTGTCAGTCAAGACACCTACCCGGTTATATAGTAGCTCAGAAAAATTCGGGTTTTTTGATTGGACTACCAAAGTAGCATTAACTACCAGTCTTGGCGTAGCAATATATATTCAAATGTAATTATTTAACTGAATGTGTTATTTTAACTTCATTGTTGTTTTCCAGGCTGAATATGTATTGTGGGGACCCGCTGCAATATTTGCTTTAATGAATGTTATAGCAACATGTATATTGTTAACATTACCAGAAACTATGGGCAGGGAACTTCCTACTACAATACAGGAAATGAAAGCATGGAGGAAAGGAAAGAAGGGATTCTTTGATATTCGCAGTCCAAAAAAGGCCTTTAATGACTTATAAAGAAGTTAAAATGCGCCACACTTGTATTTTGATTAATCATTTTGTTTCTTTTATATTAGATTCAAGTACATGTTTTAACTTTGAATTGGAAAATTGTTTCATTTATTCTGAATTGACACAATTTTTGAACCGTATGATATATGAATATTCCAGGCCAGAATGTTTCATCAGTTCTTTACTGTCATTGTTCTAAAGTGTCATTTGTGTAGTAAAAATAATCTCGCCTTTTGTTGGTATTTGATTAACATTTATGGCATGGAAAGCTACAGAGACGTCGTAAAAACGAGAAAAAAACCCAAAGACATGAGAAATCCACAGAAATATGAGCCATTCAAAAACCGTATGATATATGAATATTCCAGGCCAGAATGTTTCATCAGTTCTTTACTGTCATTGTTCTAAAGTGTCATTTGTGTAGTAAAAATAATCTAAAAAAAAACAAAAAACTAAAAACAAAAAACAAAAAAAAAAGAAAGAAAACATCAGGTGTTGACATGAAATTTAGTTAAATGTATTTATCTATTCTGTTTAAGAAAATACGCAATTTAATACTATATTTAGTCTTTAGGAGGTTACAAACTAAGGAAATTAATCAGTATCGGGTCCACATGAAAGGAAACTGACAATTGTACCGAAAAAACAGTTAAATGAAATTCGTTTTTACAATGTTTTAAGTGGCTTAATTGCCTTCTAATACTAGTATGCAGAGATAACACTGAGTTGTTGTTTACGGACAGCACTACTATTACAAACATCAGTATAGTTTTTTTCACAAACATTAATACAGTTTTCAATTAGTAATATTAGGATTCGGTTCTAATTGATAGCAACACCATTTCGAGTCAAATTGTCCTATGTATAGATATCTGTTGAAGGCATTACGGAGACTTCAAGATGAAGAACAACAATAAAAGAAGCGTTGTTCCTTTGCTTGTTTTTACCGTGTATTTGTAGAGACTTCGTCTCCTATGCATTTACGCTAACCCCTTTTCTTCATATGAAATCGTAATAATAGCAATGTTTTGCCACGAATACCTTTGCAGCAACAGAACAGTGACAAACATCAACTGTAGAATTACAAACGACGAACACCATCTTATATCATTTCAACCAGTATCAAATGCAGAAAAATGATCAAACTTGGGAACAACAATTATGCAGAAGTCTCTTGAATTTGAGCACTTTCTTTAGTTGCCAAAATATATTCATAATTTAAGTTGCTTAGCCACCGAAACACAGAGATCGAACTTGTATAATCTTTTCACAACAATTTGTGTATCACTTGTGCATGTATTCGTTAAAGTCAGACAATTTCATTGTTTCATTTAGAATGGAAAGACATTTTAATTCTTCCATTAAAAATAAGTTTGTCTCGGACCATAAAATTTTTAATTAATGAGAAGCTATCAAAAATTCATATGATACATCTAGATGAACCGATATTATATATAAACAAATGCACGTAAAACTCTTGTCAGATTCCTATAAGAAAATACAGTCTGTGTTGTACGTACTTGTTATTACAAACGAATTACAAACGTATGTTCTATCGGATTTCACCCTTTTCACTTGTAATCAAAATGGTTGACAGCACATTAGCCCTTTTAAAATGACTTGACGACTGGGAAACACATGTACAGTCCTGTATATTTTTTATCTTATTTTTTCAAAGTCACTCATAATTTAAATGTTTTTACCGTGTATTTGTAGAGTACATATGAAGGATTTGGTGATTGTGATGCCTATCGTTAATGACCATTCCTCCGTATTAATATCTCTTCTGCTTACAGCATGATACTGTATGCCAGAGCATTCTTGTAATATGGGGCTTCGCAAACAGATCATGGAAACCTACCACTCTAGCCCAATGACGAGGAACGCATGAAATTTACATTCCGTAAAATCCCATGGTCGTCATCACCAGTTGGTTGATCATCATAATGTAACAGTCACTGACACGTTTACATTATACTAGACCAACGGACACTATAGACTTGTTCATGGCTACGATTTTACTGTGGACATATAATGTATATCATGACGGGTGATGCGTTTATAAAAGTAGGCACGGCATTTCTGTCGACTACGTTTCCTCATACTTTAACACTGGCGAAAACTCTCTACTGTTAATTTGACGGATTTTGGACGTAAACTCTCGTGTACCTAGGTAATATTATATGTAAAGATTTTAACACACAATTTTGTAGATAAGTTTGTATGGAACTTCTCTATAGAAAGTTTAGAAACAGAAAATACAATCAATTACATCTAGTTACTCTCCACAAATGTTAAAAAGAGCAAAACTAGGATAAGCATCAACAATTTCAAACAAACGTTTATACACTTCTGTCTAGTTAATAGCGTGGACGACAAATGCAAAGT
>MJUU01045565.1:0-20289 GCA_002080025.1 Modiolus philippinarum
AAGAAATACAGTAAGGTCTTTCACATGTGGTGAAAGACCTTAATAATAAGAAACGGAGTAAACACAATATGTCTCCCAAACTTCGTTTGGGGGACATAATAATCCGAAGAATAACAATAAGGTCTTTCACATGTGGTGAAAGACCTTAATAAAATAAAAGTCCAAATAGAAAAGATAAACAATAAATAGGCAATATTTGCATCATAGAGGCCGAAGAATTCGGCCTGCGTAGTGTAATACAATAGTCCGTTCATTTAGTGTAAGGGCAAGGATTCACTTCTGAATTTGAACAACAGTAATTTAGATATACTAGGTAAACTGTACATTTTGACAACTCCTGTCTCAGAATATATAACATAATTTTTTTTAAATGTGTAGATTTTGGATAGTGTATAATGTAAACATGATTCTGTCGTACACACGTACACTGTCTAATAGAAATTCTTATGGATGTGCTCTTCTGTTCACACGGGGGAGGGGGGGTCACTTCATGTGGAATTGGGTACAGGCCTGCCGCTTGCATTTTGAAAATACCCCCTTTCATATAGTTCCCCCAACAAAATTTTGACCCATTCCTACAGTAAATTTTAAAAATAACCAACCCATTTGTATAGTAAAATGTGTAGTTGGATTTAGAAAACCATAAATTTCACTAGAGGAATGTTCTTAAACATCAAATAATGATAAATACTTGATAAATTACATCAACCAGTAGAGATTCTGGCCATTTGTGATAAATTTACGACCCATTGATATACATGATGTCAAAAATTACTACCCATACATATAGTTGACAGCTGCAAAAAACAGGCCCATTCCAGCGGCACGTCTGTATATACCGCTATATAGGAAGTGACCCCCCGTGTCTGTTCAGTAACATTTATTGGGTTTTTGGTAACTTTAAACTTTGGATAATATATTCTTCGATTTGATTCTTGGTTGATGTTTACTAACTTTTGTAACAGAAAAAAAAACATATGCAGACAAAACACGTTTGAAACGTTTCTATAGTAATAAAGGAAAGCTTAAAACGTTTTTAAAGGGTTGTTGAAATGTTTCTATAAATGTTTATAGAAACGTTGTATTAACGTTAAACAATGTTTTGATGAAACGTTTTGAAAAACGTTTAATAAACCAAAACAAAACTCCACAAATACTGGTTCATAAAACGTTTTTGTAAAAACGTTATTTCAACTAAAGTGAAACGTTGTAGAAACGTTTAAGAAATGTTTTTTTTGTTTGGTGGGTACGTGTGCTTTGATTGCGATGATATTTTGTATACTTAGGCAGTAAAACACATTGTAACTGAAAATATTAGTTTCATATTTAGCAAGTTTTATTCAGATTGTCCACGAACATTACTTACATCCCAGCTACTTTGTTCTAACTTGGGTGATCTGAGTCGGATCAACCAAGCAATCTCACCCTAGTTAGAACAATGGATACTTTTTTTGGTTTTGTCAAGGCCAGATATTGAAAACTGTTCAGTTGTTTTGGACTTAGTAAAATTTTAAGATTTACTATCCATAAAATTTTTAAAGATAAAGATCTTATCTTTAAAACGGACGTATATAAAGAATCGTTGTGGGGCACAATAAGGATATATATTATTATTATTATACATTGTAGTATAGAATATTATTTCATGACGTTTTAAGCATGGAAATAATTTTTAAGAATAGGTATCGTCTTTCCTTAGCTTAATAAATTAGCCGGGATGTAAATTAGTTATTACACTCGGACTTAGTGTGTCTGCACAAGCTCACCCGGTGATCTTATACAGAAACACCGCGTCCTCGTGTGATAACTATTACGGACAACCCTCGTACATGTTGATTCAACTACACACTGGTATATTGGGTGTCTATTAATCTTTCAATATAAGTCTTGTACGTACAGGTTAAACAATACAGACACACGTGTATCTAATTAATGAAATAAGATTAACATAATGATGTTTTTTGCTGTTTTAACTTTATATTGTCCAGGGACATATAATATTGCTCGAGTTTCATCTGAGATTGAGTATATTTAATTTTACAAAAAAAAAAAGAAACATTTATTTACTTTAAAATTTTTCTGGGAAAACCTTTGTCCTAAACATGTCGAATAAAATTTGGTTCAACTGAACGCATGTGCATTAAAACATTATTTGTTTATTGAAAAGGAAGAAAAAATCTTCATTCTGAAATAAATTTTATTTTTATTTTTCATTTATATAATAGAAGGTAACATTCACACTATCGTCTAGTAACACATTACGTCACGTGACCCCAGGGTATGACTTATCGTTCCTAATTATGACAAACTTAGTTGACAATGTGTCACTGGTAAAAATTTTCGCAATAACTACAAATCATGCGACTTTTCTGTGGGGTTTTATATTATGCTTATCGAATTAAGGTCTGTCAGACATCCACTTTCTGTTTACCGACGTGATATATTTTCAACAAATACTGTCAATGGTAAACATTTTCTTAACACTTTTCTTAGCAGCTCCAAATCACATCTCTTGAAATTTTGTATGTGACTTTAGTATGGGACTCCATATTGTGCTTATCGAATTCAGGTCTGTCAGACATTTACTCCTTGTTTAACAACTTGGAAATTTGTATTTTTAACAACAGTGCAGGCGACATAAATCTTTCATGGAAGACTCACATTCTTTTTAAATTTCATACTTCAAGTTGATTTTAACCTATCATGGTAAGATGATGGTCAACTTTTAGTACCGATCATTAATCTAAGATGGACTCCACTGCAGATCTTAGTTTGACATTGGACCCTATGTAAAGATGTTGTAAATTGCTAATTCTTAAATAATGTTTCATATAACAGGTTAATATTTACTGGTCATGGATACATTACGATCATCTACCGAATTGTATGTATTTGAACTGATCACATTAAATTAAAAATGGCCGACACTGGGGAAAAAACATAGGATTGTACAAATCAGAAATCCAACATGCTCGCCTCGGGCTGGAGAATGTTTGTAGTTAAGCTTCGAACTCCATTGTTAATTTTTGAAAACCGTTTCAGTGAGGACAGCTGTCACGTGATTAAACCATAATTAAATGGCGGGAAAAAATTTAACATGTTCAGAACGGAATGAAATTTTGCAGGAAGGTTACATAGCATGCGTAGAAACGAGTTTAAGGGTTGAAAATATCAAAATGGCAATCATTGCTATCGGAACAGAAAATGGCAGGGAATTTTCAAATTGCTCCAAATTGAATGAAATTTGACAGGTAGGTTACTTAGCATGTGTAAAAACGAGTTTTGGTCTTTAAAATATCAAAATGGCGACCGTTGCCATGAAAACAGCAAAACGGCGGGAAAAAATTCAAATTGCTTCGAGTATGATGGAAAAGGGAGATAATCTTGAAATGAGGTGAGAAAAAAAAGAAACTATTAGTTTTTGAAGTCGCAACATCAATATCTATTTGGAAACGTAATTTTAATGAAATCGAACAATGTTGAATTTTCCCGCCATTTTTGGCAGCCATTTTGAAAATAAATGGCGATCAACGAACGATTTTCAACACCCATTTTGAAGTCACCACAGCATGGAAAACATTTTATCAATTTACACTTAACCTCAATCTTCTATAATTTTGGAAATAAAAAAGACGAAAAATATGAAAATTTTGAAAATTCTGTGAAAAAAGGGCAATAACTCCTACAAGGGTTTTTTGGATTTTCTCTAAAATTTTAGGGTGGGTAGATACATGTATGCTGAACGTTTTTGCAATTTAAAGTTGACTTCTTACTGTAATATTTTCTTTGATAAAAAATAAAATATATTAAAATTTTGAAAAATTTCCGGGAAAAGGGCAATAACTCCAAAATGGGTAATCAGATTTTCTTCAAAATTGCAGGGCAGGTAGATCTTGTCATGCTGATCACTTTCACTTAGTCAGATTTTTAATAGCTGTAACGGTTTTTGAGTTATTCGCAAAACACAGCAATTTACCCCTATGTGCTATTTTTAGAAACTGCAGCCATGTTGTTTGGTCCTCGGACTCGTCGGATACAATTTTGAAACAGGATACCCTGGTAATGATTCAGGCCAAGTTTGGTTAAAATTGGTTCAGTGGTTTCAGAGGAAGATGTTTGAAAAAGTTTACGACGGACGGACGGACGACGGGCGCCAAGTGATGGCAATAGCTCACATGACCCTTCGGTCAGGGGAGCTAAAAATCGAACAAGAAAGAAGTTCTAGACAATATTCTAAACAATGGCTGTTTTTACAAGAAATACACACGTTGGGAACTTTAATATGGCCACTTACTGTAAACCAAATCCAACCTTGATATCAGTTACCTACGATGGCATACTTGCATGCCAAATATAGTTCAAACATTAACTTTGGTTGTCTAACTTGAAATATGCAGCATTTAAATTCACGTTAATTTCGATATTTTATTATTCAGTATCATCAACGGTCTTGAAAAAACAGTCAGAAAAACTTAATTTTTACCTTACGTCCAAGGCCTATGTAACTCCTATAAAAAATCTGTTGATCGAAACCAAACTCAAACTTGATCTGGAACGCATGGTGGTTGGCTCAAATACTAAAAATTGGATCAATATCTCTTCAAGTACGGACAAAAACAGGAAAAACTTCAGTGTGATGGTTTGACGACAAAAAGTAGTTGTTGCGCGCAAACTGTTAGTCCCCTCGGCGATGCCGGTAAGGGACAAAAAAATAAAATAAAATAAAACATCTACAAAGCAAACTTGAAGTAAAAACTATAGAGGCTCTCAAGAGACTGTTTAGCTCACCTGGTCCATGACTGACATATACTGCAGCCCAAATTACCTCATGTAAAAATGTCTCATTTTTTTCTATAAGTTTCAAAGGAGATCTCTGAACATGTTTTCCCCTTAGGAACCAATGTTAAACTATGTTCTCAACTGGCGAACAACTTGGAATAGATGTGGACTTACCAGACACATTCTTCAATGGCAACAATGGACAGTTGTCACCAAGTATGGTTCCAATTGGGCAAGTAGATTCAGTGGTTTCCATGGTAATTGAAAGCTCCACTATCCATTACAACCCATTTCAGACCACACTTCAAAACAATTTTGGTAGGGATTCCCCTTATAACCCAGGTAATACATATTTGCTGAAATCAAATCATTCCTAGTCCCCCTTTCAAAAAATATCAACAGGGGTTCTCCTTATAATCTAGTTTATACATATTTCTGAAATTGCGAAGAAAGATATGTAGCAAAATACTTTTTTTCAAAGATTCAGTGTTCTGGTTTCGTTTCCATTGCAACTGAAAGCTCCACTATCCAATACAACCCATTTCAGACCACCATTAAAAAAAGAATTTGGCAGGGGTTCCCCGTATAATCCAGGTAATACATATTGCTGAAATCAAATCATTCCAAGTCCCCCTTTAAAAAAATCAACAGGGGTTCCCCTTATAATCTAGCTTATATATATTTCTAAAATTGTGAAGAAAATTATGTAGCAGAATACTTTTTTTCTAAGATTCAGTGTTCTGGTTTGGTTTCCATGGCAACTGAAAGCTCCACTATCTATTACAACCCATTTCAGACCACCAGTCAAAAAAATTTGGGCAGGGGTTCCCCTAATAATCGAGGCAATATGTATTGCTGAAATCAAATCATTCCAAATCCCCCTTTCAAAAACAAAATGGCAGGTGTTCTCCTTATCATTTAGTTTATACATATTTCTGAAATTGTGAAGCAAATAAGTAGTGGAAAACATTTTTCAAAGATTCCTTGTATTGGTTAGGTCTTTATGGCAACTGAAAACTCCATTATATATTACAACCTATTTCCGACCACCATTCAAAAAGAATTTGGGCAGGGGTTCCCCTTATTATCTAAGCAATTCATATTGCTAAAATCAATGATTAATCTTTGAGTTTCAGAAAATTTATAAAAAATCAGAATACACATATATGTATTTTTCATCTAAGATTTTATTTCAACTGGACATTGCAGAAGACATTTAGAAATATTGACTTAAATTTATTACCTCCCTTTTTTAATTTTGACTGTTCAATATATCTAATTTCTAAGTTAATGGCACTAAAACAAATGTGTTGGTATACATAATTAATTAGTAAAAATAAATTTACTGTTCATTTTTGCAACTTTGGTATTTTTGTATTTTGAAACCATTGGACCGATGCCACTGCTGGTGGACCAGAGGTCCCCGAGGGTATTCACCAGTCCAATAGTCAAGACTTGTCTGGCACGAAAATTTACCTAGCGATTTATAAAAATTTACCGTTTTATCAAAATTCTAACCCTTTAGAAATACTACGGCTTCATTCCGTTTATGACACTCGGTGGATGTCCTTAGTACTGGATTTGGCTTCCTATTTCGATATTTATGGTAATGAGTACTTCTTTGTTTACAATTTTTTGATTATGGCTTTCCATATTATTTGATTTTAATGCTGCTGATGAGAGATTACTCCTTGAAACACGTGTACAGCACAAATAAATTTACTGTTCATTTTTGCAACTTTGGTATTTTTGTATTTTGAAACCATTGGACATGTTGGACCGATGCCACTGCTGGTGGACCAGAGGTCCCCGAGGGTATTCACCAGTCCAATAGTCAGACTTGTCTGGCACGACAATTTACCTAGCGATTTATAAAAATTTTCCGTTTTATCAAAGTTCTAACCCTTTAGAAACACTACGGCTTCATTCCGTGTATGGCACTCGGTGGATGTCCTTAGTACTGGATTTAGCTTCCTATTTCGATAGTTTTGGTAATGACTACTTCTTTGTTTACAATTTTTTGATCATGGCTTTCCATATTATTTGATTTTAATGCTGCTGATGAGAGGTTACTCCTTGAAACACGTGTAAAGAACAACTAAATTTACTGTTCATTTTTGCAACTTTGGTGTTTTTGTATTTTAGAACTATTAAATGAATTAAACTTTAATATGAACAATAAATCTTTTTCAGCTATTATTATTATCAAATAAAACCAAATATGTTCTTTTAGGCTTTATTTCCTGATGTTTATGAAATGCATTTTTAGAATGTGTAACATGGTTCTGGAGATATTGTGCGGAAACGGATAAAATGTCAATTTTTTGTTCTATTTTCAGCAGATTGTGACCTTGACCTATGTTGCACAAACATCAAAATCAATAGCGTTCCGCCTCTCATAATAAGTCACGTCTGTGCAAAGTTTCGTTTAGATATGACATGTGGTTCTCAAGACAGCATGCGGAAACCAACAGTTCACGCCAAGACACCCGGACACTCAGACACCATTAATAAATTTATAAGTTCCACTTTGTCGCAACTCAGCTAAAAATGTAGTCCTTGACATACTGAAAATTGTTGCATTTGAATCTTAACCTCTTTTTCAAATATAAGGCAAAATGTATTAAATTACGAAAATTTGACCAATAAAGGGCAATAACTCCTATATCTGTCTTCAGATTTTCTTCAAAATTTCCAGATATGCTGAACATTTTTTTTTTTATTTAAAGCTGACCTCTATCTGTTATAGTTTCTTTGAAAAAATTTTTAAAAAATTTAAAATTTCGAATAAATTTTCGGAAAAAGGGCAATAAGTCCAAAATTGGTAATCACATTATCTTCAAAATTGCAGGGCAGGTAGATCTTGTCATACTGATCACTTTTATCACTGTCAAATTTTTGATATTTGTAACGGTTTTTGAGTTATTTGCCAAAGACAGCAATTTACCCTATGTGCTATTTTTAGTAACGGGAGCCACGTTGTTTGGTCCTCAGACTCATCTGATACAATTTTGAAACAGGATACCCTGGTTATGATTCAGGCCAAGTTTAGTTAATATTGGTTCAGTAGTTTAAGAGGAGAAGATTTTTGAAAACGTTAATGACGGACGGACGACGGACGCCAAGTGATGGCAATAGCTCACAAATGGACGTATAAAGAGAAAAGCTGTACATCATACCAAAGCTTCAGACCAAATAACATTACTACATATAAGTCGAGAATTCATTGATGAAAGGTGTTTCGGACGGTCAGACGGACAGGGGTAAACCTTACAGTCCTTTTGATATAGAGCGGAGCATAATGAATGCATGAACACCGGGAAGATTGCGCAGAATAGTTCTGATCCTTCACCCAAATAAAAATCAATAAATGTCATGTTAATTTGAAGTAAACTACTGCCATGTGCTTTGTGTTTCTTCACAATTCCTGAAATATTTCAGAATATCTGTTTTCGGAACAAGTAATCATTTTTAATAAACGTTATATAAAAATTGATACAAAAGGATGAACTAGTATGCCATTGTTTATAGCATTTCTTCACAAGGTGTAAGGCAAAACAAATAAATAAAATAAAAGATTAATAATTGTTAACCCTTTCTCATTGGTAAACGTGTCCAATTTTGCATGATCTTCTTACAGCCTTTTTAAATATCCATGTATCTATAAACTTTGCAAAGTAATTAGCTAACTTGATAAGCCTGAGGCTAGTGTAAGACATAGAAAGCAGCCATAGCCTGCTAAGCTCACCTCTTTGCGCAGCATTATCACAAATCAAACAGGTGAGTTAACAGGAATGGACTATAATCATTTTAAACGGATTCATTCATGCATAAAATGTAAGTCACAGACGGCATCCAAAGCATTCACTGCAGCTGTCATCCCAAAATGCATGATACATACCAATATGGTTGATGTGGGACATGTCAGTATGCTGAAATGGACTTTAACCATTCTACCTTACAAAGTCGCTCATGTGTCAAATGTACATGTAGGTCACAGACAGCATACGAAACATTCAATGTTGTCATTCCAAAACGCATCATACACATCAATATGGTTGATGTGGAACATGTCAGTAGGAGGGAATTGACCTTAACCATTCTACCTAACAAAGTCGCTCATGCCTAGAATGTAGGTCTCAGACAGCAACCGAAGCTAGCATTGTTGTTTTCATCCAAATATGCATCAAACATATCATTATGGGTGATGTGGGACATTTCAATAAGCAAGAGTGGACTTTAACCACTCTACCTAACCAAGTTGCTCATGTGTAACATGAATGTCACACACAGCATCCTAAGCATGCATTGTTGTTGTCATCCCCAAATGCATCATATATACATGTACCAATATGGTTAATTGGGACATGTCAATAAGCGGGAATGGACTTTTACCATGCTACCTAACCAAGTCACTCATGCGTAAAATGTAAGTAGCAGACAGCATCCAAAGCATGCATTTCAGCCATCATCCCAAAATGCATCATACATACCAATATGATTGATGTGTGACATGTCAGCAAGCAGGTATGGACTTTAACCATTCTACCTAACCCAGTCAACCATGCGTAAAATGTAGGTCACAGACAGCATCCGATGCATGCATTGTTGTTTTCATTCCAAAAGGCATCATGCATACCAATATGATTTTTGTGAGACATGTCAGTAAGCGGGAATAGACTTTAACCATTCCACCTTACCAAGTCGCTAATGCGTAAAATGACAGCATCCGTAGCATGCATCTCAGCTGTCATCCCTTAATGCATCATACATACCAATATGGTTGATGTGGGACTTGTCAGATAGCAGGAATGGACTTTAACCATTCTTTCAATCTGGACGCCGACGCGTACACTAGGGATATCACATAAGCCCCCCTCACTTCGTGAGGTGAGCTAAAAATCCATTCACACCCAATCAATTATCACATTAAAGCGTAATTTAGTCTATTTCAAACTTCTATGTATGTAGATTGAACTTGAAAAAAGAAGGATTTCATGCTACAAATGGATATTACTAAGTGTAAATAGAAGTGATTTTATCTTTAAGTTAATAGATAACTACTAAATGTTATGTACATTTGCTAGAAAAGTTGTTGCTCAAAATGTATTTCATAAATTTGGAACGGACTATAAATTCTAATCATTCTACTATACTTTTCATCAACTTTGCTACTGACATTGCAAATTAACTTGGTACATGCATAATTGAATCAGCTGTAAAGAAAAAAGGAAATTCCCAGTGATAAGCAATAAATATTGAGCGTTTGATGTGACAAGGGTAAATTTACATACACGAATCGACAAGGATAAATAAATATATAACTTTTTGTCTAGGTACATATGAATACCTATCATTATACATACATGTAGTACAGTGCCAAAGAAAAACAACTAAACTGACATTCTTCTTTCAAAGAACGAAGTGTTCTATTGGTTATTTTGTCAAATAAGTAGTTTGCTGACATGGTGACGCGACAAAAACATGAAGCAATGATAAATGACGCGACAAAAGCATTGAAAGATCAACATTGATCCTTATAAAAATGTTGAACATAACGTGTATACACCTTTAAATTGATTTGCGAGTTTTTCAATAATATTGAGGAAGTAATCAAAAGTATTGAAATCGAACATTTAAGTAAACTTTATGTTAAAGACATATCTCGGTTAATACGATATATAACTGTATGCTCAGAGAAGTAGCTTTTGACAAAGATTGCATGAAATGGAATTGAATTATAATAAATCGACTTAAAGGTTAATTGTTAATTAAGTGGCAGGATAATGGCGTCATTTAAAAAAAATTCTGAAGCTATCCTCAACCACTCCAACCCATTGTCATAGCATACAAACTTTTGATTTTTCTACTCATTTTACTACCCTTCCACACAATAAAACTCTAGGATAGGGCCATGATAAGATATTTCCTAGATTCTCATCCATTTTTTTTTTCTGAAATTTTGGACAGGTCAGGTGGGCGAATTTAATTTTTTATTTCTATCAAATTTTGTGAAAAATGCCTTCATTACAAAAGAAATACCAAAATTTGCCAAAAAAATTAAAATGAAATCTGTTCAAACGCGAGTGGGGATTAGAATATAGGATATTTGTTTTACTATGGCCTAATGTTACCTTTTCCTTACAATTTACAGTAACACATTAAAATAATTAAACTAGGAATATAAACTTCAAGTCCAATCTTAACAATTCTAATGTCCTTTCAAAAAGGGTAAAGTTGGCAACGATTAAAAGGTAAAAAATACAAAAATATACAAATTAAAAAACACATAAAAAGGAACAAAAATGTAAAGAAGGGAAGACTGCCCAACGTTTCGGCGGTATGGCCTTCAACTAGGGGACTATCGGGCTGAAATACGGAGAAGAAAAATGGAAAGGACCAAAGAATGCAGACCTAATGACGTGTCACGTGTCATAAGGTCTGCATTCTCTGGTCCTTTCCATTTTTCTTCTCCGTATTTCAGCCCGGTAGTCCCCTAGTTGAAGGCCATACGACCAAAACGTTGGGCAGTCTTCCCTTCTTTACATTTTTGTTCATTTTTATGTGTTTTTAAATTTGTATATTTTTGTGTTTTTTTACCTTTTAATCGTGGCCAACTTTCATTTTTATTTTGTTCCATAGTTAAATTTTGGCCATCGCACAACATATATATTTTTATAAAGTCCTTTTATTTCATTGCTTAGGTCACGATCTCCAGAAATTCTTGTTTAACAAGAGAATAACCAAAATCTTTCTGTTCAGGAGTGTGATAGTTTGGGAATAACATTTGCGCTGGATTCCTCGGCTCCAGCTATTAATGAACGTGGGGATCTGGGCTACACCACAGGGCTGCGGGCTCTAACACAAGGGCTCCGGACTCAAACACTAGGGCTGCAGGCTCCGCTCATAGTAATCTGGGTTACAAATACATGGAAGAGCTTAGGGTACCGTGTTCTTATACCCTGTCAATGATATTTCAAGGTTTTGCCTTGTCATAAGCCTTTTTTTTAATAAGCAGCTCAGTGGTTCGGAAAAATATGAACTCATGAAAAATGTGTACAAACCGGATATTTCATTTAATTTTCCTTCTATCAAATATTCTGGAAGAAAAAGATCATCACAGAAAAGCTGGTAAGTCCGTTTATCTATATGACTGTACTATTCACCACAGTTGGATGCAGAATTTTGTATATATTTTGAACTAACACTTATAACACGATGGAACTCGTTAAAGATTATTATAAAACTGTTTTTTCATCCCCCGGCACTCATGAACAGCACTCTGGGTTCGCCCCTGTTAATAAACAGGTTTCTTATTTGATTCACACGGAACCAATTAAGTAAACACGAAAACTCGGAATATAGTGTAATTAAACGCAAATTACATGTATATACGGGTTTTTATCCATTACTCCAACTACACGCGTATGGCACGTCGTTTTTATATTTATTCCACTTTCAATGTAATGTAAACATATTTTATTGTCAAAAGATAGACAAATGGATAAGATACAAGTTTTTCAACTTAGAACATCTTCTCCACTTTCAAGATATCTTGTTAAGTAAGATATCTTATAAACTAAATGAGATATCTTATAAACTAATTGAGATATCTAAATTATTAAATAAGATATTTGATATATTACATAAGATATCTTATTAAACTGTTATTAAAGATATCTTATTAAATATGTAAGATATCTCATTTAATAATTAAGATATCTTCTTTAGTTAAAAAGATATCTTATTAACTAATTTAGATATCTTTTATAGAATTTCTTATAAAGATATCTAAGATATTAATAGAGATATCTTATAAATTAAATAAGATATGTAATATATTAAATAGAATATCTTATAAATTAAATAATATATCTTATTAACTTCAATTTAAATAAGATATCTTATACATTGTATACTAAATAAGATATCTTATATATTCAATAAGATATCTTATAAAGTTTATAAGATTTCTAATAAACGAATCAAGATATCTTATTTACAAAATAAGATATCTTATTAAATATGTAGGATATCTCATTTAATAATTAAGATATCTTATTTAATTAAAAAGATATCTTATAAACTAAATAAGATATCCTAAAATATAATTAAGATATCTTTTAAATAATTTCTTTTAAAGATATCTTAGAAACTAATAGAGATATCTTATGAATTAAATAAGATATCATATATATTAAATAAGATATCTTATATACTAAATAAGATATCTTATAAATTAAATAAGATATCTTATTAACTTCAATTTAAATAAGATATCTTATAAACTAATAAAGATATCTTATATATTAAATAAGATATCTTGAAATTGAATAAATATAACAAGAGGCTCTCAAGAGCCTGTATCGCTCACCTTGGCCATGGCTGACATATGCAGTTAAAATAATCCCAATGTTTTAAGGGTATTATTTTCAAACTTGTTAATAGACATTGACGTTAACTATATTCCAGACTGGCAGCTATTTTGGATTTGGGTGCAGTTCTACTGTCACATTTCTTGAAGGGGACCTTTGAGTCTAATTTTGGTTCTAATTGACTAAATATTGTCAGACGAGAACATCTTTAAATGGTTTACGATAGGCTTCCGACAGGTCTCAAGGTTAAACTATGTCATTTGAGCCATTTTGAATGTGATGCAGACAAGCCAGGCAAATTTTTCAAATGGCCCGTTGTGACCAAGTATGTTTTCATTGCTGGCCAAGTAATTTCAGGAGATCTTTTAAAGTTTTCCCAATGGGTCAAATGTTAAATCTATTCCCCGCTGGTAGCCATCTTGCATAAAGCAGACTTGAAAAACAACTCTTTTGCAGAGCAGCAACCTAAAGACTATTGTGGCCAAGTTTGGTTCCAATTGGCTGAAAAGTTTCCGACAAGATCTTTGAATGTATTTTCCCATAGGGTCAAATGTTAAAACTATGATCCCCGCTGGCGGCCATCTTGGATATAGCGAGGATCTGAAAAACAACTGTTTTGCAGGGGACCATCTAAGGACTATTGTGGCCAAGTTTGGTTTCAATTGGCCAAGTAGTTTCAGAGGAAACGATCTTTGAAAGTATTTTCCCATAGGGTTCAATGTTCTAACTAAGATCCCCGCTGGCGGCCATATTGGATATAGTGCGGATCTGAAGAAACAACTTTTCTGAAGGGGACCATCTAAGGACTATTATGGCCAAGTTTGGTTTTAATTGGCCACGTAGTTTCAGAGGAAACGATCTTTGAAAGTATTTTCCCATAGGGTCCAATGGTAAAACTATGATCCCCGCTGGCGGCCATCTTGGATATCGCGCGGATCTGAAAAACAACTTTTTTGCAGGGACCATTTAAGGACTATTGTGGCCAAGTTTGGTTTTAATTGGCCAAGTAGTTTCAGAGGAGATCTTTGAAAGTGTTTTCCCATAGGGCCCAATGTTAAAACCATGATCCCCGCTGGCGGCCATCTTGGATAAAGTGCGGATCTGAAAAACAACTTTTTGAAGGGGACCATCTAAGGACTATTGTGGCCAAGTTTGGTTTAAATTGGCCAAGTAGTTTTAGAGGAGAAGATCTTTGAAAGTATTTCCCCATAGAGTACAATGGTAAAACTATGATCCCCGCTGGCGGCCATCTTGGATACATTGCAGATCTGAAAAAAAACTTTTTGCAGGGGACCATCTAAGGACTATTGTGGCTAAGTTTGGTTTTAATTGGCCAAGTAGTTTCAGAGGAGAAGATCTTTGAAATTATTTTCCCATAGGGTCCAATGTTAAAACTATGATCCCCGCTGGCGGCCATATTGGATAAAGTGCGGATCTGAAAAGCAACTTCCTTGAAGGGGACCATCTAAGGACTATTGTGGCCAAGTTTGTTTAAATTGGCCAAGTAGTTTCAGAGGAGATCTTTGAAAGTATTTTCCCATAGGGTCCAATGTTAAAACTGATCCCCGCTGGCGGCCATCTAGGATATAGTGCGGATCTGAAAAACAACGTTTTGAAGGGGACAATCTAAGGACTATTGTGGCCAAGTTTGGTTTAAATTGGCCAAGTAGTTTTAGAGGAGAAGATCTTTGAAAGAATTTCCCCATAGGAACCAATGGTAAACTATGATCCCGCTGGCGGCCATCTTGGATATGTCGCGGATCTGAAAACAACTTTTTTGCAGGGGACCATCTAAGGACTATTGTGGCCAAGTTTGGTTTTAATTGGCCAAATAGTTTCAGAGGAGAAGATCTTTGAATGAAAAGTTTACGCCGGACGGACGACGGACGAAAAGTGATGGCAAAAGCTCTCCCTTGCTATAGCCATATAGATCTTTGAAAGTATTTTCCCAAAGGGTCCAATGTTAAAACTATGATCCCCGCTGGCGGCCATCTTGGATATCGCGCGGATCTGAAAAACAAATTTTGTGCAGGGACCATTGAAGGACTATTGTGGTAAAGTTTGGTTTTAATTGGCCAAGAAGTTTCAGAGGAGAAAATCTTTGAAATTATTTTCCCACAGGGTCCAATGTTAAAACTATGATCCCCGCTGGCGGCCATCTTGGATATCGCGCGGATCTGAAAAACAAGTTTTTTGCAGGGACCATCTAAGGACTATTGTGGCAAAGTTTGGTTTTAATTGGCCGAGTAGTTTCAGAGGAGAAGATCTTTGAAAGTATTTTCCCATAGGTTCCAATGTTAAAACTATGATCCCCGCTGGCAGCCATCTTGGATATCACGCGGATCTGAAGAACATTTTTTTAAGGGGACCATCTAAGGACTATTGTGTCCAAGTTTGGTTTAAATTGGACCAGTAGTTTCAGAGAAGAAGATCTTTGAATGAAAAGTTTACGCCGGACGGACGACAGACGAAAAGTGATGGCAAAAGCTCACCCTTGCTATAGCCAGGTGAGCTAAAAACGGCATGCCATAGACGCGTTTTGTGTTTTTGTAGTTATTAATGTAACTTATGTGTATTTTTAAAAAGAAAACTCAAAGATCGAAATTAAATAGAATATTTCTGAGTATTTATTTGATATATACGTTGAATCTAGTAGTACTGGAAGGAAATTGAAATTACGATGTTGCCAGATTCTACAACATGTACAATATAATTATACATTACTTTAGTTGGTTTAACCTACCCAGTAAAGCACGGACCACTCGATTCTCAGGGTGGGGTTGGGATTTCTGGCCCCGATCTACAGATACTACAAAAATCTCCGACACCATGCCTGGGTTAAAAAAAATCTCGCCCTCACGCTGTTCATTAGAAAAAAAATTTCCTAGCATGCGGTCTAAAACGTTTCCCAACACCCCCTCCCGAAAATTATAAAGGTATCACAACAATTGATCCGAAAAAAAAATATTTAGCTTAATCGGACAATCAGATCGCAGTAAAATGAAGTAAACATACATTTCCCTCGGGAAGTTTATAAACTTTAAATTGGAGAAAACAATAGAGGGGAAGCCTATGTTCTTTAAAAGGAATCCACAGAAATACAATAGAATGATGTCACAACAATGGTTTAATCATTTAATCACAAATTATAGGGGAACATGAATTTTTCTTCGCATTTTTAGAAGTTTCTACAGAATCCATTTGAAAATTTGCATGAAGCTTCTATACAATAAGTTGCAAATGTGCTTCCCGTTTTGTGCAATGTGGTCTTAGGTTTGGGTACCTATAAACCGGTTTAAACCCTTCCGCTGGCTTTTGCTAGTGCCGGTACCAAGTCCGGCTGTCCCGAGTTCCTATCGTTATCCACGTTTGTCTTTTGTCTTATTTGTGTTCTTCATGTGTAGTTCCATAGCAGATTGTAATTATAATTTTCAGCCATTGTAGGTGTTTCCTGTTATCCATTTTTTTTTACATAAGTTACTAAATGCAGAGAAACATTAAGTTTTCGTTGCACTTTTCTCATTTTTGATTCGTAACTTAGAACTCAGCCTCTATACAGTTAGTTTTGAGGAACCTCTTATTGGCATTTCTTTCTCTGACGTACTTTAACAAAACTTTTTCGCATATATATATTTCCTATTTTTTACATTGGGGATTGATTTCAAAATTGCTATGCAACCACTTCATGATTATATTATAATTATTATAGGAACATCATAATTTGAATCTGTACTTCCTGCTAGACGAAATGTAACAAAATGTACTGTATGAATGATGTCTTTTTTTTTCTTGCATTTTTCTCATCATATGCAAGGGGGGATTTCAAAATTGATGTGCAGCCTCTATATGATTAATCGCGAGGAACGTCGTACATTGTATCTACATTGTAATGTACTTCCTTTTGACGCAATATTGACTTGGGGACAAAATGTAATAAAACTTGAGATTTTTTCTTCCAATTTTTCTTTGCTTCCGTCAGAGGGATTGGTATGCAGCCTTTACATGATTAGTTGTAAGTGACATTTTAAGCCTAGTCGGTCATGTACTTCCTGTTGGGGAAATATGGACTTCCTTACAGTTTTCGTCACATATTGCTGAACTTCTCTCAAGAAGGGGCGATTTGAAACCTCGTATGCAGCCTTTATATGATCAGTCGCAAGGAATCTTCTATTGTCAATTCTGCAACTTCATGACTGCTCATGTTTTAGAACTAAAACTCAAACAATTTAACTGTGATGCTATCTGTATAACATTTTAATATTTGCACACTATATGGGCTCCTGAATTGTATTTTTCGGTAGAATTGACACTAAATTTCCAGAATATTTATGTTACAAATTTGTTAATTTTCTGCAAATTTTGATGGCCTTCTCCGGCTGTAATTTACAGTACTGTTCAGATGAAAATATTTTAAATTAGTAGTCTATTGATTACGATTTATGACACAGTAGCAGTTATTCGGCATTAGTTAAAAATATTCATGATAGATACCCATTATTGAGATGATTATTCAAGGTGCACAAACAGTTCTTTGACAGCAATTCATGGTAATTATCCAGTTAATAACACGCTATTCGTGAGTTATTAGCAGTTATTAGGCAGTAGTAAGCCAGCTAAATTTAGATTTAGTTTACTTTTTTGGTTATCTCTTTTGCCAATAACTGCTTACCTAATACTTATACCTGCCTTTGAATCGTCAAGACCTATTAAAATGGATTATTTTATATTTGTTTCCTGAAGGTTTAAAAATTGTCAAAATATAGCTTATTTTTAGAAGCTGTTGAGATCAGGGTTTCAGAAATTTTATATTTTCATAATCATATTTCCTCCGTAACAACAATTTTGAATTGTTTGATTCTGACACCAGCAGAAAAAAAACTTTAACCAACTAGTTTCAGTGGTTATTGATTTCGTATTGCATAATAGCACTTTCCATAAAGTGTTGTTATCTTTTCTTTGATTTGAACTCTTCCCGTCAAGAAGAGGTATAAACACCCTTTGCTTCCGCCGGGTTATCAACAGTCGTATACGATCCCACGACACGAGTTGACTAAGAAAGACATAACAAACTTTTCAAAGACGTAGTAACGCTAGTATGAAATCCAAATATGAACAGTGTTATGAACTGTGTTCAGGAGGAGAGGTGTGAGATCCTGTATAACCATAGTTCAGATGTTCGCGTTATAACCGGAACCCTAAATGCCGAATCCGAAGTCGGGATGATTGATTTTTCGAAAAGGCCTATTATCACTGACGAAAGAATGTTGATAGAAACTACACACCACAATCTTATCTTCAGAAGGACGTGGAGAGAAACTTGAAAAGTGTCTGTCCAAATTTAAGAAAAAATGGTAATGAGTGTCCTGTGGTCGTTTATATGTTGTATTGTCTATTGGTCCCTTTGTCGGGCAAAGGATGAAGGTGTTTGCAAGAGCACTTTGAGCGATATATCATGCTTGTTTACGACCCGCATCCATGACAAAGGGTATACATGGGTGTGGCGTTTTTCAACATTTATATAGTGAATTCCGCTCAATCCGGCGCTAGGGGCCGTCTTGAACTTACTTTGAGGTAAGAGTGTTTGCTCTTTGTTGAAGGTACGTTTTGTATCATGGTGACTTCAAGACGAAGAACAATAATGAAAGCGTTATTCCATTGCTTTATCTAATCATGTATTAATAGGGATTTTTCCCATGTACATTTACTCCATATCCCTTTATTTGTTTATTAATGTGTGTAACTATACAGATGTTCTACTGTAAGTAAATAATTACCTTTTGTCTTTTATGTACTATGACAATGTTTTTGTTATTGTAAACTGCATATTTGCCTTTTCGACCTTTTATCAATATAACTTTTTCATTTCATGAATTCTCAAACAGAGCTCCCCAAAATGCAAAAAATATACCTGTGATATGAAACACAGATTTAAATCCAAGTCCAAAACGTCCAATCTTTACAGGATCAAATTCCTTCATACTGCTATTGATCATTTGTATTCCCTTCCAGTCTTCGTCAGTAAACTCTGCATTGTTATACACACAGAGAGCTGGACCCTGTAACAGACATGGTACGAGTTAGACAAAGACTTTGATAGTCCTCCCTATAGTATAAACTCAACATATATGCACACATAGGCTTTGAACCCTGCAGCAGACATGGTATATATAGTAAGACAAAAGGCTGTGATGGTCCCCAGTATAATCTTGGCATTGTAATATAGAGTTGGAACATTTAAAAATCAAGTCATAGTTAGACAAAGACTCCTATGTATAAACTCAACATTGTTCTTGCTGCGGTCAAGCAAGTGGCAAAACTTTCAATTTACCGAAGTTAAGATTTACACCTCAAGCTCTCTACCTTTCATTGACTCGCCGTCGTGCAAAGACAACATTGTATACATTTGTCAGGTTTTCACGTCTGATATATCTACAATGTAGACATTTGACATCGATGAATCTTACACATTGTGTAAGCTTGGGATGTTAATCTTGACTTCATTAAAATAAAGGTTTTGCCACTTCCTTGGCCGCAGCAATATACATGCATAGAGCTGGACTCTGTAACATACATGGTATAGCTAGACAAATACTGTGGTGGCCACTAGTATAAACCGGATAGTGAAATACAAATATAGAGCTGGACCCTTAAAAAGACAGGGTATATACAATGTAGTTGGACAAAAACTGCAAAAGTCCCTATTGTAAAAACTCGTCATTGTTTTACATTCATAGAGCTGGACCGTGCAAAATGCAAGGAATAGTTTAGCAAACCGCCGCCTGATCCGTAGTATAAATTCAGCATTGTTATGCACAAAGTTGATGGGCTGTCAGAAATCACAACGAATCTACAAGTTAACCATTTATCTTCTAAATTGTTGCAATCTTATTATTGGAAATGATTTATCACACTTAAATGTATTCAAATACATCGGCAAACGAATACCGAAGCAAAAATGCGGAAAGGGGAATGGTTGCTAAGTAGATTAACAAAAATTGTCTGTCTTTTAGAGAGTTTCAACAAATTAGTCAAACTGGAATCCAATATTTTTTTTCAATTCTATAAACGATTTTTTACGTTTTTAAACTGTGTTTGCTAAATAAATTAAAAACAGTCTTTGAGAGTTTCAGAAAAT
>MJUU01045566.1:0-17116 GCA_002080025.1 Modiolus philippinarum
TACTGTGAGTCTTTTTGTGTATTTATTTTTAGCCATTCACCACACATGGGGAGGTTTGGATCCAAGAAAACGAGTTTAACCTCACCGCAATTTTTGCGCCTGTCCTAAGTCAGGAATATGTTGGTCATTGGCTTGTCCTTGTCTTCTTATAAAATGTTTGTTTCTTGATATTTGGATTATTGGATGTGGTTTGTTTCCATTAATTTATTCACTTTTTTACCTTTTCGGGCCATTTAGGGCTTACTATATGGTGTGAGGTTCCTCACTGTGTTGAAGACCATATGGTGACCCCTAGATGTTTTGTTTTTGGTCGTTTTAACCTATATATGGGATGTTGTCCCCTTGACATTTACCCCATTTCCTTTCTTTTTCATATGCATCAGTTCAAGATTCCGCGAAAATTACCAAGCGCGAAATTTTTCACGTTACTGTATTTTCTATCTGTCTTATTTTGTAAATATCATAATACCGAAGTTACTGTTAATTTATTTTCTGCATATGCGCATTTCGACAACTTATGTCTCATCAGTGCAGATAAAACCAAAACATTTGGAAGTCCATTGACCAAAACGTGTAAAATCTGATGGAGAACAAATAACCAAAAGGGTTTAAATAGAAAAGCCCGTAAATGATTGTTCTGTGTAGAGTCAGTTATGACAGGGATTTATGCCAGTTTTTTATTTATTGGAGATAGGAAGCTCAAATTTGAAAATTAATAAACCGTAGAATAAAACAAAAGAATATGAAACAAATCAAAATAACAATACATATCTACCGAAGTGAAATATCCAGGTAAACCCTGTAATTTGATTGGTCACCTTGACAGAAGATATGAGACCGTATCCCCGTGGTAGCAAAATCACAATTTTTAAACGCCTTTACAAGAAAAAATGTCACTTCAAACAGAGTGTAATAGTTATTCGGGCTTCACAGGGGATACGGGTTCATGTTCCCTGTTTGTGGTTTATATCCCCTGTGAAGACTCCCGAATAACATTTACATATTATAGACACACCAAATACTGCAAAATGATAAAGAACGACTTCTATACAGTACTGATGTCGGAATCAAGCCATTTGAAAATAAAAAACAAATGATTTCAGGATCATCCGAATTGAAAAGTAAACAGAACAGGGATTCTCTTTTGTACACCAGTATTAACACATAACGTCTATGTTGTCATATATCACCAAATATATAGGGTTTTAATTCTGAAAATTAGTATTACGTCCCTAGATACGCTATCTCAAACTGTGAGAAACAAAAGATTTTTTTTTTCCATTTTGTGTAGAAGAAACAATACTTACCAGTATGCGTCTCAAATTGTTTGCAGTATTCTGTTTCGATCCAGGTGGCTGAAATGATATGCAAAAGGTCGTTTTATAATTATTTATGTATACAAAACTTGCATAACTGTTCAGTATTGTAGATGTCTGTTCGGTGTTCGGTCAACTACAGATTCATAATGCTTCAAGAGTTGTCAATGAATGACTAATATCGACAAGGTATTTATGGCCAATATGAATCGAGGCAAATTCAATTATTGCACTCAGCTCTGGCTTTATCGACGAATATTGTAACAAACTCATCGTATTGGTTTTTATATTAATGACTAACAGTGTCTATGTAAACTAGAAAAAGGTGATCTGCTGATCACAAAAGATAACCCCTCCCATAGGCAATCCTAGTAGTTGCAGGAATATTCTCAAAAAGCTAATTGAAGTTATCAATATGTTAGAAACTATGTATAAAATTTACAGATTTTGCCTAAATCAAGGACAATAACTCTGGAACGCATAATATGATCATGGTCAAAACTAAACTTGAACTGTATTTTATAATTAGTAACCGTGTCCCAAAATATTAAAATTTTCTCTAAAAGCAAAATGGATATCATCCAGAAACTATAAAATTTACAGATTTTGCCTAAATCAAGGGCAAAAACTCTGGAACGCAAAATCCGATCACGGTCAAAATCGAACTTGACCTGTATTTTATGAATACAACCATAATCCCAAAATATTTACACTTCCTTCAAAGCAAACTCAAGTTAGCATCCGGAAACCATTAATTTACAGATTTTGCCTACACCAGGGGCAATAACACTGGAACACAAAATCCGATCACGGTCAAAATCGAACTTGACCTGTATTTTATGAATAGAAACATAATCCCAAAATATTTAAACTTTCCTTTAAAGGACACCGGACACTAAATCACACAACAACTTATTTTGATTGATTTTGTATCTATATAACTGTGTTATATATAAATGTGTTAAACATCTCCTCGGTATGTAATTAGCTGAGAACAGTGTGTGTAAACACTGATAAATCTGTTGACCGCGATATGCATATTTTTAGATCGAGTACGAGGCTCCAGTGCTGTGACGTCACTTGTGAGGATCAATTGATGTAACCACAGTAAAGGCAGTGGTGTTTCTGTCTTTTATATTTGATTATTATAATTTGTATTGCCACAACATTAAGGAAGTTATGCAGGGTATTTATATGTTTGCAATTTGAATGAAATAAAATACAAAAAAAAAATAAATAAATAAATGTTGAAATGAAATAATCTGTATCGTGACATAGAAGGGATGTTGTTTCCCGAGACAATTCACATACACTCTTGTCGTCAAAATATTTCAACATTTTGAATATCAAATGCCAAATTTTGTTGTTTTGTGTTACATATGTCTCTCAGTGGTTGCAACACAAGGTCTCAAGTTGACAGGAAGTTGCATTGGTTTATATCAATTCCAGCAACTTATGCACTGAAAAGCTGTATTTATGCTAACTTTCGTGTTATGCGAACGACTTTGTAATTTATATTTTTTTTTTTGGTTCAATCTGGGACTAATATATTGACAATATATTAGTCCCAGGTTCAATTCCCTCTTTTTGTTTTGTAGGAAGTAATCTTAATTTTCAAATTCAAAGATGAAATATTTAATAGATGCCACCGTATTTTCCGACTTACTGACAAAAATACGAATTGGACGCGTGGCAAAGAAACTAAATTTACATATCGTCTGTGGTACCGTTGTTTTTATGTTATGCGAATTTGGATACTTAAAAACTCATTTTATTGTCATATTGTACAATTATTTTATTAATTCATTTNTTTTTTTTTGGGGGGGGGGGGCGATTTCCTTTTTTTAGTTCTTAATGTTATCTTTTTATTTCCGTGCATTGTAGCTGTCTCACGTCCTTGTTTTGTCTTTGTTTTTATCTGTTACCGTTTTTGCCATGTCTTTGGATTTCGATTTTTGTAGTCATCACTTTCCTCCTTGTTCCTTCGGTATTCTACTGCCATGGTTTCAGGATTTAAAAACACTAGGGGAATTCGGATTCATTCTAGTTTGAAGAGAGAACGATATTATGAAATATAGATCGACATTTTGCAATGTTCTGTATTTAAATCAGTCTTTCTTTTCCATTCTGCGAGTGAACAATTCGTTCTGTTAAAATTTGGTGTTACCCCGCTAGTCTCCTGATATTTTTTGGGCGTCAAGTTGAACATTTTTTCACTTGGGGAAATGGGGATGAAAATGCCATCAGAATACGGATATTGCAATTTTTTTATGCAAATCGGAATTTTGACAGTGAAAAACGGGATTGGATAGATAAAAACATACTTTACTAAATGCTTGATCATATGCACAGGGGCCGGTAACATACGATATTGATAGACCGGGTCCCATATGGGGCCGGTAACATACGATATTGATAGACCGGGTCCCATATATATGTATTTATCATATGTTTAGTAATAAATACAGACGTTTTGAATATGTGATACAGTGCATGAAGTTCATTCCGTATTCGCACTATGACGTCATACCCTTTATCGCATACCCTTTATCGCATGGCTTACCCTTTATCACACACCCTTTATCGCATGGCTAGCCCTGTATCATACCCTTTTTCAAATTTTTTTTTCAATTTAATTTGACTTTTAAAAAAAATTGAGGGGTTAAAAAAAAATTTTTTTTTTGGGGGGGGGGCAAAAAATTTTGGGGGGGGGNAGGGAGGTAAAAAATTTTGCGGAGAGTAACAAAAATTTGTTTGTGGATGATTTTTTTTGTGAGGATTAGTTAAAAAATCAAGCAAACCTTTTTCCTTTACATGGTAGATTTTATTCCAACCAACTCCAGTCCTTTCCGTCCATTTTGAAATTTTCTTCATACATGCATTTTCTCTTGCCAATTTTTGACAGTATTTTTGGGATTAAGTAGTCCTCTGTTTAAACATATGATAAACTGTATAATACATGGCAAAGTCCGTATCACATGCCGTATCATCCCTCGACCAATATCATCCCTCGGGCCAAAGGCCCTCGGGCTGATATTGGTAACTCGGGATGATACCGCATGTGATACGGATTTTGCCATGTATTATTCCCTATATATGGGACCCGGTCTATCAATATCGTATGTTACCGGCCCCTGTGATCATATGTGGATAAAAATTGAACAAACAGTTGAACAACTAATTTGAATTACTCTTTTACATACAGTATATCTTTAGATTATAGATTTTGAAGTTGAAAATAATAAAAAAAAGGAAAATATAAATAGTTTTCCAGGATTTGATTTTTTTAAAACATATGTAGGGGATTTCTGGATTTTTGATGATTTATCAACGGACCTGCCGGCACCCCCCTTTTCCTAGAACTATAATGTTTTGTAAATTTAATTGGATTTTATAAATAAATAATATTTAATATGTTTCTGTCCTTGGTTCAACTGGTATAGTGAGAAGGTATGCTTTAATCATCTTGGAAAGTACTTTACAATCGCTTTGTTTACAAATAGAATGTTAGTTGTTGTGTGGATAATCCTCACATGTGACGTCACAAGCCTTATCTAATTAATTGTCGGCTGTTTCCGGTAATCGTCGGAAATTACACAAATATGTGGTGATACACATGTCCATACGCTCTTGTGGAAGGGAAATGATAGCTGTCCCTGTTCTATTTTGTTTTAGTCTAACTTTATATAATGAAAAATGATAACTTTAATTTTGATGTCAGGTGTCCTTTAAAGCAAACTCCAGTTATAACCCGGAAACGAAAGTGTGACAGACGGACGCACGGACGGACGGAAAGACGGACGGACAAGAGGAATTCTATTTACCCCATCTTTTAAGGCGGGGTATAAAAAAACTACAAGATGCAACATCTGATTGTACATATAGTTTTTTCTCCGTTTGTTTTTGCACCCAATAACAATTGCTTGTGTCCAATTAATACATAAGCGGAAAATATACATATACTTCACAAACTCGCTCTTGGGGCATATACTTTCAAACGGTTTGTATATCAATCATCGGTTGTTAACAAATAGGCTACTTTAGCAAGGGTATGTTGCCCATAACTTTGGGTCATTACTACAGAAGTTTTACGGTCAACATTGCAATCTTACGGACCTCAATGGGATATATGTTTTCCAGATGTTTCTCTTTACCTCTAAAGTTTGTTTTTCCTCTACCGGATTTGACTTTACTACCGGAGTTGACATGTTCAACACGGCGGATGTCTTATAAGAAGCAGGTGATGCTTACTCTACCGGTGCACCTGATATCACCCATGGATATTTATTGGGTCCGTGTTGTTCATTTTTGTATATGTGTGTGTCTTCTTTTTCTTTCCTGTGCCTTGCTCATGTTATGTCTTTGTTTCTTTGTTTTTGGTACGTTGCCGTTTTCCCTTGGATTGTTCGTTTTAGACTGACGGTTCGGTTTTCACTTACTGTTTAAATCTACATTTGGGTTCTGCCTATTGCTGAATATAATAAACCCCTTTTATCTCATAAAATATTTGAAACGCACATTAATAAACTGCTTTTGAATAGACAATGCTAAGAGTGTCAGATTCCAATTAGACTTGTTATTTTTTAAATGAAATCCAATGCTCTTATACATCAATATTGCATTCAAACTAGGTATTGTGTTGGACGAGTATGACCTGTCCAATTGCTTTACATTCCACTTATTTAAATAATTTGAGAAACTATGAAGTAGCGATTTTAGTCGAAACTCTTTTATCTTTATTTTTCCTTTTTTTGGTATATTGCTGGCAATAAAATAAAGTTCACAAATGGAAAGTTTGTCATATAGCTTTTATTTCAAATATCATCTTCATCAGTATTCAACAGAGTATCTAAGTACGAAAGTGAAGTCGTTGTACAAATGTATTAGTAGTTTACTTAATTTCATTGGGTTTGATATTATGTATTTATTTTAATAATAAATAAATTTTTTTGTTGAATTTTTAAGAGGAGGTATAAAGTCTCCATGGCTGAAATCAAAAAGCAAGGCTAAATGTTTTTGTTTTTTCAGTGTTAACAATTGTAAAAACCTAGCCTCATACGCGTAAAGTAAGTTACAACTCAAATTCATTGTTGGTAGAAAAACACGGTAGTATCAAATGAAGTTGTGGTCACTTTACTTTTTTTGAGCTGTAGGAGGCTATTTTTAGATGTCACATCAGACAACGTCGGTTGAAATGTTTTTATTCTTTGTTTCTTCTGATTATTCTGCCGCTTTTTCTTCTTGAAATTATTTTTGTCTGGACGATTATTTTGAAATTGCTCAATGAGATGTTTAATAAGACGAGAGGAGGGAATTTACGCGAAATAAATTTTCAAAATGGACGCCATATCCAAGATGTCCGCAAAATGTGTAAGAATTTCAACTTTGTCCGATTTTAATCCAAAATTGATTTCTTTGTAGTTTATCAGGCTTCAAGTAAGATGGATTCATCGATTCGGTTGTCTGGGGTGACATCGGCTATAGCTTGCAATTGCAAATCTATATTTTATTGTATTTAAAAGATTTGATGTTTTTTCTAGAATTCGTAGCGGTTTTAACCTTTTATTTATATGCAGACTGATATTGCAGATTTCAACTTTGATTGGCCAAATGTCAGAGCGGTCCTTTCCATTTGTGGTCGGTTAGGGATTGATTGGGGAGGGTGATTAGAGAAAGCATGGCCGAAGGTTCGGCTAAAATATTCTTTTTAGGTATTTTGAAAATATTGCTAGGTCAAGATGAGTTTGAAAAATACTTCTACAAGTGCCCTGATGTTCTTTAATAATTACAATATGACGACTTAGATCACGTTCACATTCACAGCATTTGAATCGATCGCAATCGATCTGAATCAGTTTTAGTTGTTCATACTATAAAAAGATCATTTGCGATCGATCTTAGTTGGTCCGATAAAAAGAGGTGGTCTAAAAAAGATCGATTCAAACAGAGACGATAATGGCGTCGGTGTGAACAGTACAGATCGATTGCGATCGATTCAAGTGCTTTGAATAAACATGAGATCGATCACAATCGGTTCTAATGAAAACGTCAAACCTGATTGCAATCGATCGCAATCGATTCATATGTTTGAAATGTGAACATAAACAGGTTTTGAAAGAATCGATCTTAATTTGGATCGATCGCATCAAGTTCTAATGTGAACACAGTCTTATATATTAACACTGTATAAATGGAACAATTTACAATACACCGGTATTCGAATACCGCAATACAAGGAGGAAAGTGGTAAAATAAATCCAAAATCCAAAAACATGGCAATCCATATCAAACACAAATTAAGACAACCTAACAAGAACATTGCAAGTAAACATATAGAAATAAGAACGCCACAAATCAAAAGCACAGTGAAGACCCCCACAAAAAACTGATGGTGTTATTAGGTGTTCCGGAAAGTAAGCATGATCTGCCCCATGCGTGGTAAGCGTCAGAGCGATTAGAAACCTTTTTTGGAAAAAAACGTAATTACAGTAAATATTTGTAAGTGGAATCCTCTTTTCAACCATCTCCTAATTAAGAGCCTTTTATGCACATTTCGACAACTTATCTCTCTCAGTGCAGATCAAATCAAAACCTTAAGAAAGCCATATACCGAAATATGTGTAAAAACTGATAAGGAACAACTTACCAAGAGGATCTAAATGGTAAGTCAAAATAAGCTAAGGGGAGAGCTATGCGAAAAAAAATACTCCTTAGTATTGAACAAAAATGTGTTAGATTTTGATATTGCAAGTTTTTTTTTTCAATAAAATCGGTTTTCCGGCTAGAACCGAAGTACTGGCTACTTCGCTGGTGAATACTACTCATTCATCTAATGGAGGAATATGTTTATGTGACTAGCATTTATATATTTTGGAGTATTATTTTCTTTTCTGTTTTATTTGTTATCATTCTGTTAATGTTCATTTCAGTTCAGAGCATAGGGACTTAAATATAGGCTATAAAGAAAATTGGAACAAAAACAGTCAAAATGAATAATAAGTATTTTCTTCAAAGGATATAATTAAACCATCAGTATACGTTTTGTCATTGCAATTGCTGCTGTATCTTTGAAGGATATCGAAGTCCAGATTTCAGATATTAATCTAGCTATATCTTGGATGACAATGAATTATAGCTAGACATATTGGAACTCACATTTGCAGTTTTCTGTCAAGGATGTCCACTTGGATGTGAAGACCGTCCCGTTATAGAATATAAAAGATGAAGGCGTATTCTCTAGAAATGGTCCTACGGATATCCGATTTTCAGTACAGTTACAAAGAAATGGCAATGTCCTGTAATAATAAAAGAGCGATTATGTCATTTGTTTTTTTGCAATCTTTAATTGCATTTTATTTAATGGATAATATATTTGATAAAATTATCACATCCAACATGAAGTAGCATTTCGCATAGTTAAATGTTAGCAAAAATGCATCTTACTGTGCCAAAATGTAGAAAATACTTTACGTGTACCTTAAAAACAAAAAATACTGCAGGTACTTTTAATTAATTTTTTATTTGTTAATTTATTTAACAAATAAAAATAAATATTAAAATAAACCGAAGATACATTAAAAGATCATAAAATAGAGATAAAAGATCAGAAAATAAGAGATGCCAGATCCTCCATTTTCACTTTTAGATATACAGATAATATTATTTCCATCAATAACGTATCTTTTGTTAATTGGATTTCATAAATATATTCACCAGGGCTATGGATAATGGAAACGACAGACACCAGTAGATCTTCATCTTTTTTTTTACTTAAAATTACTTCTCGAATTTGACGAAAATGGTCATATCAGTATGAAAATTTACGACAAAAGGGACGTTTTTAATTTTAAAATTATCAATTTCCTAAACATAGACAGTAATTTTCTAGCTCATCCTGATGACGGAGTGTATTTTTCACAAGTGGAAAATTCGCTAGCACAGATTATACCGACTTTCTCACAACACATATTTATCTCCGTGATCGCCGCTTAAATCAAGGCTTCAAAAAAGTTCCGTCTCTGTCATAAAAAAGCTCTTTAATAGATATCAGTCCTTTGTGGAAAAATTTTGAAGTTGTGGTCCGAACTTTTATTCAAGGTTTTTGTTTTAATTGATACTGGGATAATCATTTCTTTCACCCGTCAACGTCCCTTCAATAGCATTTGCTGTTGTGTTGCTACCGGACACTACCGCAATGGAAGGGGAGGTTTTACGCGCCATAATACAGGTTTAACTTACAATGCCTTTTCCGAGTCAGGACCATTGACAATTTTCCGGTGGTTTCCATCTGATTTGTCTTTTTGTCTTCGGGTATTGATAGCTCTGTTTGGAAATTTTGCTATAATCCCCAATTATTTTTGCTTATTTTCCTTAACATTGCATTTGATATCAGATACTATGTAAGAAACATTTTCAAATACTAGTATTTTACGAGAGGAAATGGAGTAAATGAACATGAGACCATAACACATATGTTAACTCCAACTGCAATACCATTAATGAGCTGTATTGCCATTTCGGAAATTTATTCCTCAAAGCATGTTTAAAATAACCTGTAGAATTTAAAACTTCAAAGGCAGAAACGTTCTGCCTTTACAATAGAAATGAAAATTGTTTCTTACTTGCTTATAAACTTAGGGCCGATGAAAACAAAACACTTAATTTTCTAATTTTTTTTTCCGCAAAAATAACAATTTTTAACAAATGTATCTGTCATTTCTTTGTAATTATATAGGCTTTCAAAACCAATATTCCGCATGACTGATTTTTGAAACTCACTACATGACATGCACTGCACACGAATAGTGTTATTGCGCGAATTCATGTCTGATTGGTTTTCTTTATTGTCCACTACAAAGTTTCATACCGTGAAAACAGTTTCGGACTTTTCGTTTAATCCATGAATAGTAGGGACTTTAAACATTTCATTAGTTGTTTCTCAAGTGCATTGTTTTCCACTTTGAAGACATTATAGAAATTACTTTACAGTTTATATCCTCTGAACCATGATGAACCAGTTTGAAATTTTGACAGCTTCTTTTGGAATCTGTTGGGAACATTTGTGCTTATCTTTTAAAATCATTTTGATGTTTAGAACATTGTAAATTTCAAATTCAAACAACTTCTAACAAAATAGGAACTTAGACTTTAAAGATTGAGGCATTTTTTCTTCTGTTTTTCGTCAGTTTGATTGCAATGTTCATACAGTTTTGGAAATTTGGTTTTGACCACTTAATCAAACGTTGGTGCTTTGGCAAAGTTTGAAGAATGCACTAAAAAATCAGGAATGCGACATTTTGAGAGCGATTGGCTTCAAAATCTGGCAAAGAAAAATTCTTTAGTACAACATACAAGATTTCTGAATTATAAATATCAGGTGTTGCATTTTCATTTGCGCTCAGTATACACAGCAAAAAGTTGCAACGTCCCTTCTTTATCAAAAACTTATTTATTTTATTCTTTCTTTTGGACATTTTTAACATTTACAAAAAACAATTTCGAAATTTCAAAAAATAAATTGGAATTAAAGTTATAGAGATTACCACCATTATTAGTACAATGATACATATTTTTTATTAGCAACGTCTTCCAGTCCCCAAAATTTGATAAGAAAGCATCAAAATTCATAATCATGCCGTATTGCGAGATCAACTTTGTCAATTTTTTAAACTCTGACCATGAGTTATTTTTAAAAACATTTCTGTGCAATGATAACTAATACTAACTAATACTTAGGGACCGACCATTTAACAAGAAAAGGGGGGAGGGGGCTATGGTATTTTTTTTTCTAAAAAAATATATTGGAGCCGATTTTATGTGAAACAAATATTTTGGCTGCCAAAACAATGAAAAAAAAATTCTGAAGGAGGCATTCTGCCAAAAAAAATAATGTTAATTTTGGAAAAAAATATTTTGTTGATACACGTGAAATATAAATAAATTGTTTTCGCTCGAAGCACGAAAGAAGTTTTCTGTCCATAAAAAAAACCATACCCCCCCCCTTTTCAGGTTAAATGGTCGGTCCCTTATAACATAAATTACTGAATTTTTTCCCCTAAATAATTCGCGTATTTCTTGCGAATGTACTAAGGAATGGTATAATATGCAGAACTATTATTATACCAAAGTTCACATCTTTGTTTGAGAAATCAAATTGTATTCCATATTTAATGAATGGAACTACAAATATGTCTCTGTCTCTGCAGCTCTGCAAAACTATCAATTCAGAAAAAAATGCCCCAACTTGAGACTTGAAAAATTAACAAAGCTTAATATTGAAATATATCTCTTAGTGCGTTGATTTTATCTGGATTGCTGCTAGACTTGTACAGCTGCAAAGCATGCTTAGCCTCTGTCTTTGCAGCTCTGGAAGACAATCAAACCAGACAAAATGCCCCAACACGCACTCAGGGTTTTGTTGTTTCTAACATCTGTATTTAATTACACTTGCCAGGATACTGTTGAAAACATGTTCTTAGTTTACCTTTGTTAATATCATATTATTATGTCTAGTTCTTGCATGGTAATGTATTTGTATTATTGTATTTTCATTGTACTCTACTCTGTCTTTGTTAAACTGTCATACATGTTCATTCCGTCATATAATTGTAAGTATTATATTGTCCTCATGTTACACTGTATGTGTCTGAGTGTTAATTAATAAATCTTGAAATCTTGAAAATCTTGGTATGGTATAATATGGAGACATTCCTCATATGCCATAGCTTAGGCACTGCCCAAAACAACGCCAACGATCAACGCAGTAATACAATTAACAAGCTATACTATTTTCATCTCTACTTTCTTTTGATTGACATTGGGTGGGAGAAAAGTACTCACAGAAAATTAAAGATTTCATTATGAGTGAGGCTTGTATATCGCTTGTTATCAAATCGAGCTATTTAATTACACAATAATAATTAACGAGCGTCAGCGAGTTAATTATTATTTGTAATTAGATAGCGAAATTTGATAACAAGTGATATACAAGCATCACGAGTTGTGAAACCTATTTCTCTTATGATGAACCATTCTGTCGTGTTCTCTCAATTATGTTAAATTGGGAGAATTTAGTTGTGTTTGTGGATACATTGAAGATTGATTATGCACTTTAAACTTATCCTTATAATGAATATAAAGTCTAACAATAAATTTTCCCCGTATATAAAGTAGAAACAGTGATAAGTGTTGTAGATGTAGGAACTATGTTGCATTATACGCACTTGTACACAACAATCAATAGCAATGACAGGTACACGATTCCTCGTTGCTGACAAACCTGGGTGTAAGCTTGGTTGAATTGTAATTACAGTTTTAAACATCTATACAGTAATAAAATTAATTTCTGCTTGTCAGTTGAGTGAAAATGTTACGAATGATTTGTAATTAAATGTAGGTCTCTGTGGTAACTGATTCTGATGTCAATTTCCACGCGTCAATGATCCCAATACATATTACATCATAACATCAACACAGAACACAGGAAGGAAATGAAACTTATTTTTAGCAATAAAATAATATATTTCAAGTGGCCAGAATATATTCAACTGTTTTGGGAGAATGAATTAATAGGTCCTTCTTGCCAATGGAATCAAAAATAATGCAGACGACATAATGCAATGAGCACGGATTGCCATGACGTTGTTTTGACCTGATGTGTGACCTCTAGAACAACCAATGAAAATACGGCTGAAAAATTATCTAATGGTATGAAAGGCCAATGAAATGATAGCATAAAAGTTATCACTAAGTGATACGAAAAATTATCTTATCGTGTAAGAAATAGATATTGCTGCCACATCATAAGAGAAAAACTATTATCTTATTGGCTATTTGAAAGCAAAGAAACATTGTCATTTCTGTTATTTATACCAATGCTTACTCGCTGACATATTTAAACATAACTCGTACAAGTGTTCGAATGTTTAAAAATGTTAACTCTTAAAAGCCATAATATTGTATGCAGTTTCAGAACCACCTAAGCTTTTTTTTGTTTTTGTAAGAATGACCTCACAGATTCCATGTTATGTCCTTAAAATTGATTGGACATGCTTCGGTTTTTTGCCGAAAAAGATGGATAGAATGTGATAAAAGTTAAAAAGTAAATAGCTATATTAAAGTTCTTTAATTTCATCTACCTTATTTCTGTTATCTATAATCCAGCTATTTTCTTTACAAATAAAAAAAACTATAACATTTACCTTGACACTTTTTGTGGTTTTCTAATTCTTTCTGTTCAAAACATATTAGTAACCTTGTTATTTACACTATTTTTTTTTGTTTATATTTTTGTACTTGGTCATCCAAGGTAGCTTTTTGCTTCTACTTGAGTTTTTTTAAGTAGTTTCTAAGTTTCTTTTCTGTGATAGTGATGATTTTTTATCTGTTTCGTCCAACAATAGTAGTCTATTTCATCATTTGTACTGCTTCTTGGTCCTAATAATTTGTCATTTTCAATTCTTTGGATGACTTGACCGAGTCAAAACTGCACTTCCGTTGTGGTAACTAATGTTGATCAATTTAAGTTTATATGCTTGGTTGAGGGAGATGCATTTATACAATGAAATATGACGTCACAAGTCAGCATCATTATCCTCATACGTCATGTTCAGGCGGGAAAAAATTTCAAATAAGTATTAATCGATCGTGAATTCTTGTTGTCTTGTTGTCACGTGACGAAACACTATTTATACTTACAGCTGTGTAAGAGATGTTAGTTTGACAAACAGGACAGGGTTTATACTGGATAGCGGATTATTATGAAGCTGCCTAAGCAATAAAAATAATACAAAGTATACTTTAATTTAGATAAAAAAACGTGTCTTCTACTTCTTCGATTATACA
Source organism: Modiolus philippinarum (assembly GCA_002080025.1). Taxonomy (NCBI): domain Eukaryota; kingdom Metazoa; phylum Mollusca; class Bivalvia; order Mytilida; family Modiolidae; genus Modiolus; species Modiolus philippinarum. The sequence continues at coordinate 14,160 of MJUU01045566.1, forward strand.
TACAATCACCACATCGCATCATATCTATGTCAAACCAAGAAGTAACATAATAAAAAGTATAAATACAGTAAAATATATAATGGATGTATAATAAAATATAATAAATTAAAATTGAATTTATCGTTGTACTAATTCGCTTCTTAGTTCATTTTGGCTTAGCGTTAACACCCATTAGGTCAATCATTCACTTTCCTTCATAAATCATCACTTTCTTCCGATTTTCACTGTATATCTGGCTAACAGCGAAGAGAGTAGGTTGTCAAAATTGCCATAGGATCTGTAAGTCTCGTTGAATTTTGAAACTTCCGGGAACAATTTTTGTACCCGGAAGTTGCATTTTGCACGATACTATATGACGTTCTAAACAAAAAATTAAAGGTCATAATCCAAAAACGTCATCTTTTGGTGGGAGACGTTTTCAAACTTCAATTTTATCGTGAATTCTCGGTGTCACATGACGAGACTTACAGACGCTATTCGCAAAATCTCTTTAATTTACTTTAGTATGTCATCAAATCACAAAATACATGTGACATTACATGACACAAAGAAGTTCATTGAAGTATATTTCTGTGATTTTCCCTTTTTAATAGTATGATATTCTGATATAAAAAAAAAACTACAACCAAATCTCTCGTGAGTACAATGTCTTTGTAATATAAGTATAACAAGCAGATTTTATGTCACTACACTGAGGAGAATACATAACATCTTATCAAAGTTGACTTGAAGAGCAATTATGAGAACCTACTTGGAGCAGACATATAACAGGCCTAGAATACAGACTAGTTTTTGGTCTAAGAATAATGATTTCTCTGATCTTAGAATCACGACCGTTTTTGTTATGAGCGTTTTACGTAGGCATAGCCGTCTTTTTCATGTTTGTTCTTGGCATTGCCGTGGTTGTTCTTGTAAAGTCCGCCTGGTTCTATAAATATTAGATTGTCATACCACCTTATAAATTGTATCCGTGCCTACGAGACATGATTTTAAGTAATAACGGAAAATCATTCGTGGACAAACGTAAAATAAATTAAATTTATATATAAATAGAGAATGTGTCTATAAGACACGGATGCCTCGCCGTAAAATTTATCGCAATAGAGAACTTAAGCGATTTATTTGATTAAACACCTAGTTATTAATAAATGGACCTATTGCAATAATGTAGCAAAGTCATTCATGTATAAAATGTAGATCAAAGTCAAAGAATTGTCTAACAATTAGTTAGTTCTAACCAAGATGGGTCTATTCATGAAATATCATAATGATATGTTGTGTAGTTGTTTAGAAATGGACATTAAAGCACAAATTTTACCAAAAGTTACTCAAGCATGAAATGTAGGTCAAAGATACTTAATTGTCCTTGATTTGGATAAGGTGATTTATTTGATGCAACACCATTGTGATAACATGTTATGTTGTTGAGAAATAGACCTAAATCCAAGATTTACCAAAAGTTACTCAAGCGTAAAATATAGGTCAAAGCCAGTTAATCCTTGATGATTTGGGCAGTAATCATCAAAGTGATTAATTGAGGAGACATCATTGTGATATGTGTACTTGATGAGAAATGAACCTAAACGCAAAATTTAAGAAAAGTCACTCAAGCGTAAAATATAGGTCAAAGCCACTTAATTTTTTGATGAATTTGGTAGTACCCATCAAGGTGATTAATTTGATGAGACATCATTGTGGTATGATGTGTACTTGATGAGAAATGGACCTAAACGCAAAATTTAATAAAAGTCACCCAAGCATGAAATATAAGTCAAAGCCACTTAATTCTTGATGATTTTGGTAGTACTCATCATGGTGAGTAAGTTGATGAGATATCATTGTGGTATGATGAGTACTTGATGAGAAATGTACCTAACGCAATATTTAACAAAAGTCACTCAACCGTGAAATGTAGGTCATGGAACCCTGATTGGTAGTGAATCTGGTAGTACTAATCAAGGTGAATGTAATATTGTTAAAATATTATAAGAGGTAACCAAAATATGGACCTAAACGCAAAACTTAACATCGGGACGTACAGACGTATGGACGGACGGACAAGAGTAAATTTATATGCCCCTTCCATACGCTGCGGGGCATAACAAAATGGGACATTAGACTGTTTCAGAATTATACAGAAGGGTAATAATTTTAATTTTGTTGTATATTGTTCTTGCTGCAGGTCCTGAAAATTCGTAAGATATACAACAATAATAATTTCACACGGACAAAAAGAAATATGTCGTGCTTGTAAAATCTCTTTCTTCATGTTCTATTTCAGTACTATGTGTTAAAACAAATGCGTCGGTAATGAAAAATATTTATTCAGTGTGCGGATGCGGGATGAGCCTTCATAACGGCCAAGTTAGGCCTACTCTTATCGAACTCCGTGAATAGGATCTTTACTGTGCAAATTGTGTCAAGAGAGAGCCGAAATCTTCACCACGACCAGGGATGGAACCATGGAACATATACGGATAATATGACTGATTTTCTTAATGAACACTTTAATCAATTACTTAATACTTACAGTATGGTCAGCATAGTCACAGAATCAAATACTCCTGTTGGTAGACGTGTAACTTGATTATCCGCCATATATCTTGAATGGAAGAAACATTGAAAAGTATTAAAAAGAGCTCCTTACCAGCGAGGACATTAGTCTGTTTGCTTAAACAAATTTCCTCGTTCCCTCACTTTTCTATACACAAGATTTTTTATTCCATTTATATTTTACTTAATCAAAATAAATGTAATATAATGCTTACAATGTGTCAACAATCACCATTTAATTTGTAGGGGTTTTTTTCTAAAAAAATATTTTGGAGCTGATTTTATGTGAAAAAAAATATTTTGGCTGCCAAAATGATGAAAAAAAATTCCTGAAGGAAGTTTTCTGCCCAAAATAATAATGTTAATTTTGAAAAAAAATATTTTGTTGATACACGTGAAAAAAA